>JAKUCV010007203.1:0-127928 GCA_028386065.3 Turnera subulata
TGGAGTGTTTCATTATTCTAACTTCGGGTCACCTAAAACCGGAATGCCATCATAGTAATAAGGCAAGCTGGCCCACAGCTGAACCCCATAATTTATTGGGAACCTGTCGCAGCCTATGGTCCAAAGAGAAAGTCTACAAATACTAAGGCTCTAGAATGCGGCCATATACCAAAGGTCTACAAATGCCAAGAATATTGAAAGAAGTCGCAGACCAATGGTCTAGAACCTAGCCCCGAAAGTGGCCGAGTCCAAGAGTCTCTCTAAAAGCCTTCACAAAGTGGCATAAAAGTTAATAGTTTATAAAACAAAAAGAGGGAGAAACCCTTTGAAGGGTAGCAGAAATTAAAGACCTGTAAATGAAAGCCCGAAAGGAGGCTAGAGGATAACTGACATACCTACCATCACAAAACGATGAATTATTCATTGAACCCTTGAAAGGGTAGATACAGCTCGCTAAAGCAAAGTTAAAGGAAAGAAAACATAAAACCAAGAGGTTATGAGGATAAAAAGAGGCCCATGCAATGCAAGGAACTTGAAACAACTGAAAGACCAAAGAAGTAGTCTGAAACCAAAAATATATAAGAAATGAGGAGATAAATGAAAGATATCCTATAAGAATCGAAAGAGAGAGGCCCTAAAGGAACCTAGGAACAATGACCCTATGAAGGTCTGAAACAAAGATCAAGAAACACACAACAAAAGTGATTCCCGAAATGGTGGGAGCGAAAGCCAACAAATTTTCAAAGAAGAGAACCCCCTTTTAGTATCCCTAAATGAAAAAACCTTACAATGGTCCAGAATGGGAGACTAGGATTTCCAAAACACGACAAGCACCCCGCAGGTGGTTAAGAACAAAGAAGCCTTAGCAGAGTGGTGTCAAAATCCCAAAGGAGATAAAACAGAGGAACCTTGAGAGTTCTAGCGTACTAGCGCCTGGACGAACTAAAAGCGAAGCTGTCACCGTAATGGCAAAGTACTAATGAGTGTCATAGTCCAAAACTTGATGAAAAACAAGGGTTTGAACCCTTAGTAATGCCATGAACCAACTAAAGACACGCAGAAGGCAGGATCTCTGGAGCGGACGGAACGTTAAGGTAGACAGGGGCTTGTGCTCTGTTAGGAACCAACTAAAGCCAAAATGAAGAAGAGTGAAACTCGAGCTGCACTTTTTTTTCCTTCATCAAGTTTTTGTCCCACTGGGTTTTTCTTGATAAGGTTTTTAATGAGGCAGTCTTCTCAAAAAGCATGTTCCACTAACTCCATCGCATCTCTATCATTGAGGCAAATGCCCGACTTCGTAGGAAGCTCGACCATTTGGGGGGCTCTTGATACAGCCAAGCCCAATCTACGAGGAAGGGCCCCCTAGAAGAGTAAGCCCAAAGGGAATGTAACAGAGTCCAGCCCGAAATATGGAATAATCTAGAAGAATACCTGGCACTTGACAGCTGTCCACGAGGGTACAAGTACGGAACCCTACAGCTGTCCACGTGGGAACCCTGAACTGTCCAGCACCGTTTGATCAAGTAGATAAGGGTAAAGGATAACCATCCAATTTAGGGCATCATACTCACATAGTATATATAGAATAGGCAAGGGAAAACAAGAAGGGGATTTATGATAACCTAGATATAAAAATTACTTTTTTTCTCCCTTGTACTCTCCTCCTCCCTCTTGTAACCCTCAGAGCTTCCTTAATAAAAATCCAATCTTTACCATTGATTCCAAGCTTTTTTGTTTAGATTTCCTTTACAAATTTCGTGGTCATATCAATGTTGGATGGACTTTTCTCTCGTGGTCTTGCAACAGTTGACTATTGATTGGCTTCTACTGGGGCTGGTGACATTAGGCTCTCTCTAATTGGCCTGTAATGTTCAATAACTCAACAGTGAATATGGGTTACCTTCTTAACCTCATTATCATATCATAGCTAGTCGATTGCGACCTTTGGTCGCGTTGGCAGAAAAATCCTTCATTCACGGAGGCCACCCGGGTTCGAGTCGGGATATAAGCGGATTTGATCAGTTTGGATTAGGTACCTAGGTACCTGTCGTTTCCTTATAGATGTTGTTTAGTATTCGTATGTATCCCTAAAATTTTATTCGTCACAGAAATCAGAAATCCAACATAATATTCAAGAGGGAGTCCACACTTTAATTCTTCCTGGGAATAACCAAATAGGATATCGTGTTTATTGCAGAAGGTTAGGCTAGGACAGGAGCATACTCCATCGGGAAAGAAATCTTTTCAAACGCCATACGTACCACCATGTAGCTCATAATCAAAAATCCATACGAGAGGTTGGCCAATGCGTGCTTCACATTAGATGCATCCCATAGCCAAACCTGGACAGATCCTGCGATTAGCACCAAATGGCTTCAATTCATAGTGAGCCCCTTATAGTCCGTTTCAATAGACCTACCAATTTGTGTCCGGTTTGTATCGGGTTGAACTGGTAAACAGTTTTTTATTTTTCAACCCGATCCAACCTATTTAATAATCGTATCGTATCATGTTCAATCCGTTTATTATCGTGTTGGGTTTGGGTTAGCCCGTGGATTACTTATCAAATCTATCAAGCCTAAAAATTAGTTTGATTTTTTTATTAATTTTGCACAAGTCATTGTATTTTTTTAGGCAAATAGGCATATAATTAGATTTTCTTATATATTAAATAAAACTATAAATTGTGGAATCATAATGTAATAATATTTAAAGCATTTATAAAATAATTTTTGCATAATTTTAATAACTTTGGCCTTAAATGTTAAGTAAGTCTTTTATTAAATCAGTAAAATATCTACATCTTAAACATAATTTTGGATCATAATTAGGTACCTATCGGTTTGACGGGTCAATCAACGACCTGGCCTGCTAATTTTCGTATCGTGTCCGGTCGACCCTTTTAAGTAAAAGGGTTAAAAATCTCTAACCTATATCTACTAATTTTATGTCGGATTGTCTTGTCAATACTTGTTTTGCGAGATCTACGTTTTCAAGATTCTCAAACCTTTCAGGGAAGAATAGCTCAGGACTATCCCAGTATTTCGTGCCTCTCGCAATAGTATAAGCATTGATTATGAGTTGTATTGTACATGTTCCTGGAAATACTTCGTATCCACCAATCTTGCATTGTTTCAATATGCAAAGGAACCAGTAGTGGCAAAGGTAGATGCTTGCGAAATGTTTCTTTATTGAAAAACTCCACATCTTTTGCCTTTTTCAAAGTGAGAGCATCGGACAATAATTTCCTTGGTCTTTCATTATCATCAAAATTTCTGGTCTTTCTTAATTAGTTGCCACCACATGTACAGAAAAGCCAAATGTATATAATGCCAATATTTTTTGCTAGATAAAACCCGTATATTGTTCTGCTTATAGAGGATATGAGATCCCTTATATATATATGTATATATATGAACTTTTTAGGAACCGGCCTCTTCCTCTACTTTTTAGGATTTCTGTTACCTACTCTTCTAGACTGGAACTCCCTTTCTAATTTTTCATCTTATGCGATTTCATCATTTCTTCGTAGTGTAAGTTCTCGTTGACGGTGGGTCTAATATCAATTCCACGTATGCCAATCTTGTAATTTATGTGTTGAATTTATTATCGAATCAATTCTAATATTTGTATAGCTTTGTAAAAAGTGGCATTGAATTCCATTTTAGTGCTCGGTATAAATCAAAATGAATTAAAATTGTTAGAATTGCCTATTGTTTAGTTTAAATATTAAGGATATTTTTGTTATTTATATATAGTAGTAGTTTTAGACCCAAAATTAATTCCAAATCCAGTAGGTTTGGTTATTATTTCAATTATTAACTAAAAAACATGATTCTTAAATAAAATAATGAATTCAATTCGTTACTCAAATCAACTTAGCTATATTTACCTAGAATTTAATTCAAATTTCTTGATACGAAACGAGGTATAAATGAGAAGTGACGAAATTTCTCGGTTTCACTGTCCTCAATCTACTTAGATCCAGCTTTGGGGTTTTGGGTTTTCCAATTCCGTTTAGTAGTTGGTTGTTTTGTAATTACATTCAGTATTTCTAGCTTCTTGACTATCATTTGACCCTTGTTCATGGACCTTCTCATTTTCATTATGTTGTTTTGACTTTCAGAATTGGTTGCACCTGAACTTTCCTTGCCGTTTTCTTGGAAGGATCTTTTCGGGTCTTTTTGAAATTGTTCACTGTAGCTTAAAGCTGTGCATCAAACTATTATATATATTTAAAGCTCTATCCCTCATCCTGTTTTGACACATAACATTTTTGGGGTCTTGCTTTATTGTCATGTGGAGGCTTTAACGTCTTATTTTATTACCATGTGGATTGTTGTAAGTGTAGTTTTATTGGCCATAATGACAAACATATTTATCCCATAATAACCTATTGATTTAGTACCAATTTTTTTTTATATTAAATTATCAGATTTATAGTTAATCCCAACAACGTGAAAAAACCAACCAAAATCATCACTTTTAAAAATACACTCCCAATTATACTTTAACTAAATCCAAAAAACCAACCTCCATCCTATCAGAAAAAAAAAACCTTAAACCTATTGATTTTGTACCGATTCTTTTTTAAAAAGATTAAATTATTAATTATTAAACTCTTATCTCTAAATATTTATAAATAGGTTTTGTTTTTGATACTGTTTCTTCTCCATTCATTCTTCTCTCTTTTCCTTTTTTTTAGCCTGCAATACGTACTAATCTCATTCTCTTTTTTTTTTTATTATTCTCTATGTAAGTCTATTTTGGTTTTTAAGTCCCTGTATCTAATACAGTTTCTTTAGAGAAACAAAAAAGTGAAATCACACAGAGAGATCAGGATGTTAGTACATTGAAATACGGATACAGTTTTTGTGTTTTACAGTTTCTTTACAATTCTTTTTTGTTTTTTAAGTTTCTGTGTCTCATACAGCTTCTTTTGAGAAACAAAGAAGAGAAATCCCGGACGCCAGTACAATGAAATCCGGATACAGTTCCTGTGTTTTACAGTTTCTTTACAATTCTATCTTGTTTTTAAAGTTTGTGTGTCTCATACAGTTTCTTTCGAGAAACAAAAAAGTGAAAACACACAGAGAAAAAAACAGATATCAGTACAATGAAATCGGGATACAGTTTCTGTGTTTAACAGTTTCTTTTCAATTCTATTTTGATTTTTAAGTATCTATGTTTGAGAAAATTTTATTTATATTTTTATATTTTTTGTTTGTATTGTATTTGTCTTTTCCCCTCATTTATAATATATATTTTTTCCCTTGCATTGCATTAGTTTTCTTTACCAGTATTTTATTTTATTTTTCTATTTTTTGGCATTATGTTGGTTTTTTTGAATTTCCATGAATTTAATATTTTTTTCCTATTTTATTTTACATTGCATTATTTTTAAAAAATTTTCAAGTATTCTATATTATTTTTCAGTTTTTAAGCATTATGTTAATTTTTTTCAATTTTCTTGAATTAAATATTATTTTCCTGTGTTAGTTTTCTATTTTTCACTTTCTTTTTTTTACTTTCTTTCTTTCAGTATGAATGTTAGTAAGTATTAACATTTTTTAGAATTTATATAAAAGAAAATGTTTTTTAGTATTAACACTTTTTTTGTGTTAAATTTTAATTGTATGTTTAAATTTGTATAATATATTATTTTTTCAGGAAAATGAATATTCATACATTGGATGAATTGACCCCTGAAAAGGATTCATGGACAATTCAAGTTACGGTTTCAAGGATGTGGGAGTCCTTGAATATCAAATTACAAAATCTTCTTATCAGTTTAGATTTAGTTCTAATTGATTCAAAGGTATGCTTATTTCTTTTTCTTTTTTCCATTATTACTTATATTTTCTGAAATTACTGTAAAAAAAAATCAGGGCAATATTATTTTCAGTTGGATTTCTTTTAATTTTTTCTTATTTTTATATTATTTCTTTTTCATTGTATTAGTTTTTAAAAAAAATTTCAGTTTTATTTATACTTTTATATTTTTTGTTTGTATTGTATTTGTTTTTTTCCTCATTAATAATATATTTTTTCCCTTCCACTGCACCAGTTTTTTTACAGTACTATATAATATTTTCTAGTTTTTTGGTATTATGTTGGTTTTTTTAATTGCCCTGAATTAATTTTTTTTGCTATTTTCATTTACATTGAATTAGTTTATTTTTTGTAAATTTTCTTGAATTAAATATTATTTTCCTATTTTTTATACATTGTGTTAGTTTTTTCCATAATATTATATTATATTTCTATTTTTTTGAAATTGTTTTTTTTAAATTTTGTTGAATGTTATCAAATAAATTTACGATAACATTACTTTTCATTGTATTTGTTTTTCTCATATTAATATAATATTTTCTCTTTTTTTTTCATTTCATTGGTTTTGTGTTTCAAAATTTTTCAGAATTATTTATTACATTCATGTTTTAATTTTTTTGGCATTGTGTTTCTTTTTTTAATTTTCCTGATTTATTCATTATTTTTCTGCTTTAATTTTTTTTTTGCATTGTGTTTTTTTTCAGATTTATAATATATTTTTTCCATCCTTTGTGATAGTTTTCTAATTTTTCTAGAATATATGAAATTTTTTATTTGATATTAAAAATTAAATTTTAAGTAGTGTAATTATTAAAATAAAAAAATGTTACATGCCACTTAAATTTTCAGCAATTAAAAAAATTGAAATTAATTATTTTATATTATTTTTTGCTTTTTTTGCATTGTTTGTGTTTTTTTAGTTTCCCTAATTCATTTATTATTTTCATGTTTTTTAAGGGAATTTCGTTAGTTTTCTTAATTTTTCAGAATTATATGCAATTTAATTTTTTTTTGCAATGTGTTTGTTTTTAAAAATGTTTCTGATTTATTTATATTTATATTTTTTATAATTTTTTTCTTTTTTTCTTTTTTTTCTTTTCATTGTATTGCATTTACAGGGTTCATTGATGCATGTTGTAATAAAGAAAATTTTTAGACCATATTTTCGGGCCAAATTGCGTGAGAGATTGGTTTACAGAATCTCAAATTTCAAGGTGGTCAAAGAAACCAATCAATACCGACCTGCAAAGCACCAATATAAACTTCAATTTTTTGGGTAAAAAAAAAAAAATAGAACAAGTAGAAGGGGAAATAACAAGCCCGTGGAATCCACAGGTACTGTACTAGTATATATGATGATGGTAGATGGTAGAAATTAACAGACACGTGTCCCCAAATAGGATCTAAAATTACATTCACGAAAGAACTAATCTGCAGACCTGGGAATTGGGATGTGATTCCGGAGGAGTCTGTCGTGTTGTAGTCACTTAAATATCCCGTAAATGTAGGTGTAACTAAATTACTATTCATCAATCTTATCTCGCACCTGGTGCTGGATGGGTGCTTTAGCATGCACTCTCGGCATGCTTCTTGTGGGTTTTTGGTACAATTCGTACCCGACGTTCTTACGTGGGGTCAATCATGTACCTACAACTTTTCTCGAGACATTTATATACCTGGAGTTTTAGCGGGCAGGTCAGTCATGGGTCTCGGGCGGGGCATGTGCTGACGTGGAAGCTGCCCAAAATTAGGATGCTGCCCGTTGCTCAAAACGACGTTGTATTAGTACAATACGACGTCGTTTAATGTCCACATGGCAAAAACATGGGTCTCACTACTGTCCCAATCATTAACCCGATTTCCTGCCCAGTTCTACCCGGTAAAGGTTCAACCCTACCCGAAAAACCGTTTCATTTAAAACCCAATTTTTTTTGTTCTATTTCTTTTTATTCTCATTTTTTTAAAAAAAATTATAATTTGAAAATAAATATTAGTTATTTTTATGAATGGAAGAGAAATTAAAATTTTTTTAAAGAAACTAATTATTATTAGTTATTATTTTTGATTGAGAAAGAAATAAATTATCAACATAAATCACCAAAATTTTTAAAAATCATTAGAGAGGAAAACTTTGACTAATTATTAATTAGTAAATTTTTGGATTAAAAAGCTATACGATGCCGTTTGAATTTTTCTATAACTAATATTAAAACTAATGAACAAAAATAAACCCTAATCCTCCCCTCTCTCTTACCTCAACCTCACAACTAGGGATGGCAAAAATCCCCATTGTCACGGGGATCCGCGGGGATTCCCCGCTGTGGGGACGGGGATGGGGGCGATTATGGACCCGTGAGGATGGGGATGGGGAGGATTTTCAACCCGAGACTAATTTGAGGATGGGGATGGGGATTATAGTACCCGCCCCGCGGGGATCCGCAAAAATATTAAGTAACGATTTTACCCTTCTAGTTACTCCATATACAAATATATATATTTCAAGTTTGGGTTTTTACCCATTTTTTTCAAGTATAAAACAAAAAAAAAGGTAAAAAGATAATATAATATAAACTATAAGTTCACTTCAATTCACTTATTTTATTTTATTTTCCTTTATAGGGTTGATTGGATTTGAATCTTTTGGTGGTAATATATAGTTTTAGATAATAATATATATTTTGTAATGACACTAGCATTAATATGTATTTTGTAATTGCTTGGAGCTAAATTTCAAGTTTTCAAGTTTTGAAGTAATGAAAATTTAAAATGTATAATTTGAGTCGTGGGGATCCGCAGGGATCCATGGGGATTGCGGGAAGTGGGGATGGGGATAAAATTCCCCCCGCAACGGGGATGGGGATGGGGAGAGTTTTAAGTCGCGGGGATGGGGCGGGGATTCCTCTACCCGCACATTCCCCGCCCCGTTGCCATCCCTACTCACAACCATTGTTGTACTAATCGTCACCACCACCACCAAAGGGAAAAAAAAATCCCAATTGAAAAAACCACCACCACCATCACCCATCAAAGTGTGCCCTTCCACAACCGATTATAGTACCAAACAATTTTGCCCGTTTCACAACTCGGCCAATCCCGAGATTTGTAGTAACCCAATGCCGCCATGACACAGCCCACAACCACCACGAACAACCACCGATAGCCCAATAGGGCCAACTCGCCGACTACTAAATACAATACCATCGTCGTATTTCGCGACGCCAACAAACATCCAATCAACCAAACAACAAAACCCAGAGAGGAGAAAGCGAATCGAGATAAGAAAAGATGAGAGGTAGCCGGCGCGACTTACTCGACGACGGCGACCGTTCGTGCTCTCCTCTCAGGTTCCCGCAGACAGAGGAAGTCAAGACAGCCTTAGACCTCACGCATCCACCCCTGGGTTCTCCTTGCACCAAATTATATTCTTGCTGGTGGCGATAGTTGCAAGCACAGAGGGGAATGGAAAAGGGGATGAATAAGGTGGGGGAGATGCTGTGGTGGTGCTTGGGCATTGGTGGTGCTTGGTGAAGAAAAGGGTGACGACGTCGTTTGTGTGATATGAGATTAGGTTTGCAAAGGAGAATAAAATTTCCTTCTCTGTATTGATAATTTAATATGGGTATTCTTATTTTTAGTTGGGTTTCTTGATTTTGAGGTTTACAATTTTTTTTTTGTCGAATGAGGTTTACAAATTTGAACATAAGACAAAAAAAAATATGTGATGCTATTAATAAATTAATTAATGGTCTAATTAATTAGTCAAATTTTCCTTAATGATTTGAAACATAAGAAAAAAAATATGGGATGATATTAATGAATTAACATTTAATAGATTTTTAGGGGATGCTGTCGGCTCATTTATTTCTTGGGTTGAACCTCTTAAACCGGATAGAACCGGGTAGGAATATGTGGGATTCACATTTGACACGTGGATAAGAAAACGACGTCGCATCACAACAAAACGACGTCGTTTTGAGCCAAGGCTGCCCCCCAATCTCGGGCAGCTTCCAAGTCAGTACATAAATGTCTCGAGAAAAATTGTAGGTACACGATTGACCCAACGTAAAAAAGTCGGGTACCAATTATACCAAAAACCCTTTGATTCTAGATTACTTAGTAAAAAGCCATTACCTTTTTCAAATTATTTTTTTTCAAATTATTTTCAAAATTGTTTTTCAAATTTTGTTTTTAACAAAGAATTTTCGAAAATACCAAAAAGATTTTCCTTTGATTTTCAAATTATTTTCAAACCCACCGTTCTATAATTAAGATGATTTTGTTGATGGATAACCAAGAGAGTCCTTGAGTTTTCAAATTTTTTTATATTTTATATGCAAGAAGTTTGATTTTTGATTGATCTTGTATTCATGCTTACTTATGATGAATTCATGCAAGTTTTAGCATTCTTTGCCTAGCATTTTTTTTATACCCTATGCATTATTTTAAAAATTTTTTGACGTCTACATATATGTTCTAGAACAAGTTTTCAGAACTTTTCAAAGCGAATTTTTCTCATAGATGCTCAATGAAAGAGATGATTTAGGCATTCTTTGTTTAAACCAACAAGCCAATAAAAAGTCTACCCCTTATCATTATCCCTTGTTTAACCCTTTTGAGCCTAAATCATGGTAGCTAATTTTTCTTTCTTTACCCACCTTTAACCCTTTGAAACCTTATAGCTACCATTCTTTTCTTTCATTATCCATATCCTATTTTTCAAAGTTCCTTAAGAGATTTTTGTTTTGTGTTTTTATCAAGATTTTTCTATGATAAGTGCAATTGTAATATATCTTTTCACATCCAAGAAGGTCTATGCATTGAAGATGTTTGCACTTTCAATTGTTTCAAGTATGTTATGGAATGTCAAGCGCAAAAAAGAAAAAAAAATCGACAAAGTCGATTTCAAAAAAGAGAAAAATTCAAAAAAATTCAAAAAAAAAAGAGATGAGAAATTGCGCAATCATGGTTCCTGAAACAAGTTGAATTTTCTTTTGATGATCACATGATGGATGTTACTTCAAGATTTTCGCTTTGAGAATTCTTTACAATCTCTTAATAATGCACATTGCAATCTTTTCTTAAGTGAATATTTGAACTTTGATTCGCCATATATTTTTTCTTTGATCAACCTTTACCCAAGACCCCATTACAACCATTTGTAAAGTCCTATTGATCTTTTTGAGAGTGTTTATTCATAATAGTAGAGTTAAGTTCTGGAATTTGTCTATGGGACTAGTTTTTCAAATTTTCATGAAGTCAATTCATTCTTGCATGCATTTGGGTAGTTGATTTTTGCTAAGTGATTGGTGTGAAAGCTTGTGCGGGTAAGTCTGGCTACGACATGGATACTTTTTCATGAGATTTTCTTTCTTTCTTGGCAATTGACCGTAAATGTTTTTTATAAGCTCTTGGTGATTATCTTGGAAGTCTTGATATGAATTCTTTTTGATTGTGTGATTTGGTGGAGATTTTCAAAACCCTCGTTTGGTTTATTTTGTTTTATTTGCTTGAGGACAATCAAAGTTTAAGTTTGAAGAGATTTGATAACATCTGAATGTTAGTGTTTTTATGATGGTTTTTAATGGCTTTTTCTATGTATTCTTGATCGATTATGTGTATAATCTCTATATTATTGTGTGTGTTCATGCATTGTGTCAATTAGTACTTCAATTTTGCTGATTAAGTGTTTTTATCAGGAATATATCGTTTTAATTGAAGAATGGAAGCTTTTTAGCCAAGTTCAGAAACCAGACCCAATTTAGGAAACTTGCTGCAGTGAGCACAACCAACTATTTTGAAGATTTCGGGAGTTCTAGGCATCGAAATTAAGTGAAACCAATTGGAGACAAAACTAGAATTCCAGAGATTTTTATGGATTAAATTTCAAAATTTTTGGACGAGTCTACAAGGAGCAGTAATTATTTTAATTCAGCCCAGGATGCAGATTTTTTTGTGCCGAACCAGGCCCAGTGTTTCGGAGATATCTTGAGCTACAGAAGTCCAATTGAAGAGCTCTTTTTATGAAAAGAAAGCTGAGAGAAGTATTTAGAACTTTGTAGAAGAGCCCAACGCCCACTAGTAGGGTTAGAAGTCAGAGGGCGAAGCTCTGCCGGATTGGTTAGTTACTAGGTCACACACACTAGTAGGGTTAGGGTTTTCTACTCTTTCACCGACACAAATCGGCTAGCCGACTCCTCTTCCTCCTCTTTATTCGTTTTTCTTTCTGTTAAATTGTTTACTTGATGAATTCTTGTGAGATTTTGATTGATTGCTTTTTTATTATGAGGAACTAATTTTCTAATCTAGGATTAGGGATGTAGCCAATTACTTCTATGGTTTTATTATCTATGGTTTGATGTTTATTTAATTGATTGTGTTGATTGTTCAATCTATGTGTGCCGAATTACCCGTCTACTTTGGATTGATTCTTATTGATTGCAAGAAGCGAGAGTTGCATGATTTATATGATGATACCTAGAAGAACATAGATTGATTGATGCTAAAATATGCGAGAGCTAATAGTTTCTTAGGGCTTAATTGTTTGTTTTGTGCTTAATGAATTTAGTATGGATGCTAGGGTATGCGAGAGCTAGGTAGTAATCTTTGCTGAATATTTAATTCAACATGCGAGAGCTGAGGATTAAGATATTAGAAACAATTGCCCACAATCACACATCAACAGTAGAAATCGACACCATTGATAATAAACCTAGATAGTAATTGTGTGAATCCCGATTTCCTAGATTGCTTTAGAAATTGATAGAACTTTACTTTAGATTAAGTTTGCAATTTTATTTCTTTTCTTTTAGCCTAGTCGACATCACCCTACACCATCTTTAATTGATTTGCCTGGATAATCATAAGCAGTGATTTAGATAGTACTTATTTCCCTTGTTCCGTGGATCGACCTTGATTAGACTACTACACTACATAGTGCACTGTAAGCTTGCAGTTAACAATCGTTACATTTACTCGTGAGATATTTTTGTGTCGTGTTATGAATTGATCAAGAATTATAAACTTGAAAAGTCACGCGTAAAAATAACGCATCATTAATCCATGAAGTAGGCATAGGGGAAAGCATTATAGACATCTTAGGAGCATTTCTAAGCAATCAAACACAACACGCACCACATAAATTCGAATTCAAGGGGCATATATGTAAACATCCAAATTTGACCCACAAACATTCTTCTAATTTGGATTTTGAACATGCTTGAACCTTAGGATTAAAGAGATAATTTGGTCTTGGGTTAGGGCATGACAAGAATTTAATTTAGTAGAATAAATATATTTTGGTAAATTTAACCTTTATGTGTTTAAAGTCTAGGAAAT
The DNA here is from genome assembly GCA_028386065.3 of Turnera subulata. Taxonomy (NCBI): domain Eukaryota; kingdom Viridiplantae; phylum Streptophyta; class Magnoliopsida; order Malpighiales; family Passifloraceae; genus Turnera; species Turnera subulata. The sequence goes on from JAKUCV010007203.1 coordinate 13,168, forward strand.
GAGATGATTTGATCTTAGGATAAAAATATGTTAAGGTCTAACGCACTAAAATATATTTTATTTTATTGCTTGGGCTTTCCTATTTATTTTCAACCCAATTATATTGAGATGATTTATTTTTGGGTTAGGAGTGAATTTAGAAGCCGAATATTAATGAAATATGATTTTTCCAGAGTTGAATAGCCCATAAACACATTACTTGCAGACCAATTTTAGCTCTAATTTTTGTGGAAAATCAGAGTTAAATCATCTTTTAATGGGAAATCTATTTTTGGTATATGATTTATGTATAAAATGGGGACTTAATGTGTGTCAATCAATTAGGAGATTATTGGGAGGAGTAGTAATCAAGAAAAGAGGTGATTCTGGGTTGATTAGGGATTGATTACGCGGTGGAATCAAATCAGGGAGGAATTAGGGGAAACCGGAAGAAAAAAAAGGAAGGAACGAGGGAACGCGGGAGTGCCGGGCGGTCATGACGGGACGTCCGCCGGGTCCGAGCGATCATCCACTGATGACCGCCGGGCGTTGCAGCCATCCAGTCAATGACTGCCGACCATGGCGGTCATGATTCCCAGAAATCCGATTTTTCCCTGATTTTCGCCCCTAATTTGATTATACACCATTTTGACCAAGATTTTTGGCTAAGACCTTGGTCATGAAGCAGGTCTACGCCCCTACACTCCCCAAAATCTATAAATAGGACCCTTAATTCACATTTGAGGGAATCAAATTCTCATTACACACACACCCCCATAAGTTTTGTTGCTTGGAGAAAATCTACTTCACCAAGCCTAGAAATCTTTCCATAGGCAGAAACTCTGGAGGAATTTCGTGGGTAGCATCAATAAAGAGGCAGCAAGGGTAAACCAAGAGGGAATCAAAGATTGAGCTAAAGAGTGGGAAGAAAGTGGGTGCACATTTCAACCCAAACCAAGGAGCTAGAGGAGGGCTACAAAAGCTAACACTAAACCCCTTTGATTCTATCATTTACTGGATGATTTGATGGTGATATTGATGATATGAGTGCTGTGATGCCATGAACAAGAACTACATGGGCTTTGAACCTGGTCGCTGGGGTACGTAGGTGGTCTCTAGTGCTGGAGACTCAAGCCCAACTAATTTATTTTTCCCTTTTTCTTTCTTTTTAGTTCTATTTTATGATTTGTTTCCACACTTTGCACACACTTCTTCACAAGGCATACATATATTCTTTAATTGCACCAAGTTTTTCCCCAACATGGATGGGTGCCTAACACCTTCCCATCCATGACGAACCCCCGGGCCCATTATCTTTGGTTCGCTTATTAGTTGCTTTAGACGGAGTCATTGGGATTCAAGAATGGGTTTTTCCTCGAATTTTGTCCCATAATAAAATTCGGGTGGCAAATCCAAAGTATTGGGTGTTGGTTAAGATGAAGGTGTAAAGGGAAAGGTGAGGAGAACCAAGTGATTTTGGGTCGGGTTCTCACAATATGGGCATAAACTCGAATTTCAATCAAAATAAGGATTCAATGAGTTTTTGGTGTTGGAGGTCACTTAGTTGGACTTTGTGGAGTTCATTAGAGATATGTCTTCTAGGGGATTTCAATAGTAAATCCATATTCTCCTCCGGGTTGGATTTTGGGTGGTATTTCTTCATAGACTCTTCATGCGTCTTTTGGAGATTGGGTGATTTGGTGGGGGGGGGGGGGGGGGGGGGGGGGGGGGGGGGGGGGGGCGGTCATGGCGGGAAGACTGCCCGCCACCCCTATTTTGACCCTCTCCTCATTTTTTCGCGGGCCTCGCGCCGCAGAACGGCTTTTTCTCTGAGATAAAACCGTTGTAAGCATATTTTTTACTCCTGAATAATAAGAGTTGTTGTTTGAATTGAGTAATTGCCCAAGAATCCACTGAACTTTAATTTTCTGATAACCCAAGATTAGGGGCACATTCCCACTTTGATTAATTTCCAGGGGCACATTACCCCACCTTGACTGATGAATTTTCAGGACCACGACAATCCCAATTACTTGACATTTATTGAAAAACTAGTTTGATTATGGGCTGGGAAGCCCGAGATGATCGTGAACCAGGGGCATGCTAGATCCCATCTTCGAAACCACGACTAGATGCTGCTAGGAGCATCATGCCCCACCTCGAGAAAATTGAACCAAGGGCATGATGTGTCCGCATTTAGGTAGGGGGCATGACACACCCCATTTCCTTCAAACCCGCTAGGGAACATAGAAAGATGTGATACATGAGACATGGACAACCCAGCCGCGAATCGGCACCTTTTTCCAAACCTGATTAGATGATGATAGGGGTATGAGATACTTATAAATGAGGCAACCAGGCCATGGAATGGCATCCATAACCTCTTTGATAGATGTTGAGAGTGAAAAACTGAGGACCTAGTCCTTACAATCCTGAGATGAGATAATCCCTAAAGCCAAGGACCTAGTCCTCGCAAAATCCAAAGCCGAGGACTTAGTTCTCGTAAACCTTGAGGTATACAGAAGCCGAGGACCCAGTTCCTGCAAACCTCGAGATGAGCAAACCCAAAGCCGAGACAGTTCTCACAAAACTTGAGATAAGCAAACCTAGATATGAGTAAACCCAGAGAGGAGCAAACCCAAAGCTAAGGACCTAGCCCTCGCAAACCTTGGGATGAGCAAACCCAAAGCCGATGACCCAGTTCTCGCAAACCTTGAGGTATACAAACCCAAAGCTGGGACCCGGTTCTCGCAAACCGTGAGATGAACAAACCTAGAAATGAGTAAACCTAGAGAGGAGCGAACCCAAAGCAAGGGACCCATAGTGAGAACCCAGGATTTTCTCACCTCTGTGAATGGAGTCGCCACCCAAGTTTTATTACTGTGGAAAAACTCAGGAAAAACCAAAGAATGACTCCTTATACCAGCAAAGCAACCATATTAGCGAACCAAAGGTGCTGGACTCGGGGGTTCGTCATGGATAGGAAGGTATGAGGCACCCCATCCATGCTTTGGCGAAATAATATGCAATTTAAGCGAATACTTGTGCTTTGGTTCGTGTGTGTATGTGTGTAAACCAAGATTTCCAGCAACAAACAATAACAATAATATATATAAAAATCGAAATTAAAGAGACAAGGAAAAAAAAAAGAAAAGAAACATTTTGGATTGCGTCTCCACCACTAGAGACATCCTACGTACCCCGGCAACCGGGTTCAAAGATCACGTAGTTCTTAGATTAGAATCAACACTCAGACAAACATGTCAGTATCAGCATACAATCAGAGACAAAATTGCAGCAGCAGAGATAAATCAAAGGGGAAGAGACCGAGTTACCACAAGGGGTGTGTTCTTCGTCGTTCTTCGCGTTTGAGGGTTGTAGATTGCTTCTACCCACTTTCCGTTCCTTAGTTCCACCTTGATTGGCTCTGGAACTACTGCAGAGACAAAACTAAACAACACACCACGTGAAATCTAGCAGAGAAAAGCAAGAAATCGAATTGAGAAAAGAAAGTAGTAGAGTTTTCCCAAGCCAAAAGCTTAATGGCCAATCCCCCTTAAAACGTGTTATGAGGGCTCTATTTATAATGTTCAGGGTCTCAGGGGGCGTGGTTTTGATCCTAGGGTCGAGATTAAACCCTTAAATCCAATGGCTAAGGGTAGAGATCGAAAAAGAGGAAAAACTAAAAAATTGCCGAAACTGGAAAACACGACCGCCTCTGGGGGCGGTCATGTCGTGATGACTGCCGGCAGGTGGCGGTTATGCACACATGTCTGCTGGCAGGTGGCGGTCATGGCCCCATGACCACTGGCCTATTGGTTACTATTCACTGCTTTTCTTATTTTGGCCCGGTTTTCCTTATTTTGACTCCAAACCGATTCTTGCACGCAAAGTATGGATTCTTAGACCAGAAAAACTCCCTATTCTTCAGGAAAACTCCATACTCTTTCCATGTAAACTCAATTACTTAACCTCTACTCCAAGGATTAAGAATTATTCCTCTTTTATTCCATAAAATAGGCAAAATAATAAACTAACTTAATTGGGCCACTAATTCAACGAAAATCAGAGACAAATAGGCCAGAAAATTCGTGCTAAGCCTGGGCCTAATTATAAGAATAATCTACCACTGATTTATTCATTGGGTTCTTAAAGCAAATTAAAGAGCAAAAATCAATAAAATTAACCTTGGGCTCTAAAACACAATAACAAGCAGTGGAACAAATAGATGGCTAAATTTGTGTGTTCACAGATGCCCCTCGTTGGTGAGGGTCTGAGAATTTAGGCACGAAACAACGCAAGAGAACACACATTTTTAAAAGAGAAATAATACACGCGGGTATGCTGCTGACAATGACAATGCTTACCTGAGGTTGTTCCACTGGGGATAATGAAAGATTTCAGTGTTAAGAGAGGGTGCTTGGACCCTAACTGTTAACCTACTTTCTAAGGGGACGATTTCAACGTTATGAAAGGGAGAATCCCTAACCATTAGCTTACTTTCAAAAGGAGTCATTCTCAACGTTATGAGAGGGTGAAACCCTAACCATTAGTTTACTTAAAGAGACGATTTCAACGTTATGAAAGGGTGAAACTGTTAGTAATATGCCCAAAAGCCAATCATGGATGTTTACTTATAGTCATGTACATACACTTTAAGGTTATTCCAATAAGTATCGTTTATGAGATAAACGCTTGCACATACTTATAACCCTAGAATATTTCATATTCTTAAATGTCCCTAGTCAATTATTATTATGGATGGGTTATAATAATAAATTAAGACTAGCGTATGTTGAGATTTTATATGTGATATGAATTCTACATACGGGTACAAGTTGGAGAACTTGTGGACTGGACCGACCCAAGAACCCTACATGGAATGTTATATGTATGTCATTAGTGGTTCTTATAGATGTGATTGTCCTCCGACCTGAGATCGTCAAGGTATCCAACATATGAATCATGTACTTTGATATTATTCCTAGTCACCCGTAACTGGGTGGACATAAGGGTAATCATTGGGTATATGCCGAGTATGTAGTGGGTTTTGATTGATCAAGAGGGGATTCGTCCAACCCATATAACGGGTATATTATCGGATGGTTTCTTGATAGAGTTGAACTGTAAATGCACGGCCGTGCTCGGATTATGATATGTTGATATCATTGGTATCCGTTTTACACAGTTAACTCGAGGATCAAGAAACCGAGATTAAACATATATGAGATTGACATATTCCATGTCTCGGTTTAATCTTGATAATGGGACGAAGGGACGATGACATATTTCGAGGCATAGAGAATCAGTACTGATCTTGTCGTTCGGGTAGCAATGATGTGTTGCTAGACGCCGCTCTTTGCTTATAATTGTAAAATGAGATTTTACAATTATTGCCGGACGTTACAAGTGCCTACAGGGTCACACACATAGAACCGTTGATTCGAGCAGATGGTCGAACCGTGGTTGGACCATGGTTGGACCGGGTGTGGTTGGACCGTGGTTGGACCATGGTTGAACCAGGTCGTTTTGGGGTGGTTTGGTTCACTAAGCATCAGATTAGTGGAGCCATTATTGCAGCCTTGTGATGAATATTCCCACTAAGAGTTAGTGGAAACATGTTGGCCAAAGGTGTTGTCCACTTTGACATGCCTTTGTGAGTTGGCATGCACATGCTTTTGTCTAAGGCATTATTCTTCACACTTGGGTTGGTTAGAACGTTTTTGTGTCTGAAAAATTCAGAGGATTGAGGCTTGAGAAGTGTTCTTGAGAGCTTGAGAAAACACACACTTACCCCTTTCTTTGTGAAAGAAAAGGAACACCAAAACACCACAAACACAAGCCCCGGTTTTACTCTTGCTAGCACATCAGTCCGGGGAGCTCGTTCTTGGATTCGTGTGACGATTCCGGGAAGGTCACGGTTCGTGTGGATACCGTAGAGGAGCAGGTCTTCTTCTTGCTCTAACTGATTCGTTCCAGCCTTCGTCTTGGTCTAGATGATTCGTTCCAGCAGTTGGGTGAAAGACCTCAACCGAACAAGGTACGAAATTTTGTTATACGGTTTATATGCTTCACATGTGGTTCTTGGCTAAGTTTCCTTTGCTTCCGCTGCATCTTTTGCTTGTATATGATTGTCATATAGCCTAGGGAAACTTACAGTGGTAGCGGAGCCTTCTTGTGAAGCTCTAAACCGTGTAAATGATTCATATGTGATATGATCATCTAGAATGTGTAGGAATCATTTTGTGTATGTGATATGCCAAATGATTTTGAACATGATGTCTTGGTGTTTTGGCAATTGATATGCTGCTTTTGATTTGGTATATATATGTGTTTTGCCATTCAAATATATTCATATGCTTGATATGTCTTAGTGAATATGCATGATATGTTCTATGTGATAAAGCATGATCATGTCATATTGTCTTCAATTGTATGTATGTGATACATATGTTGTTGAGGTTGATTTGTCAAAAGTGTTTTGACAACAAGAGGTTGATTGATATGAGATATCAATCAAGATGATTATGGCAGTAGGTCGAAGGGTTCGACTAAGAAAAACCGAGTGTCGGTTTGTGTTTCGAACGATTGTCGTTCAAGCAATGTTTGGCCAAAACATCGATGTTGGTGTGACCAACATCGATGTTGGCATGAAGATTGGCCTTGGCCGAATCTCCAAAACATCGATGTTGTGTTTTCAAACATCGATGTTCTCATGCTAACACTCAACAACATCGATGTTTAAATGTTAAACATCGATGTTATTTGAGCTCGGCCAAATTGGTTTGAGTTCCAGATCTCCAACAACATCGATGTTTGAGTGTCAACATCGATGTTCTTGAGTTCCAGGACCCAAACATCGATGTTTAAATGTTAAACATCGATGTTATAATGCTACTGCCAAGATATTGAACTTTCAAGTACTCAAAACATCGATGTTTTAATGTCCAACATCGATGTTTTTGAGCTACTGCCAAATGGTTTGGAGTTCAAGTACTCAAACATCGATGTTTAAGTGTCAACATCGATGTTTTATGCATTCGGCAACCTCCAACATCGATGTTTGATGGTCAACATCGATGTTTTGAGGGTTCGGCAACCTCCAACATCGATGTTTGCTTGAAAACATCGATGTTTTATGGATTCGCAAACTCCAAACATCGATGTTGAAGGGTTCAACATCGATGTTGTGGACTGCAGCGACTTCAACAGCAAATTTGGGGCAGAAGGAGGCCGAACTGGTGTCTGGCCTGAACAGCAAAGTTGTAGCTCTACTTCTTAGCTTTCCAGGGACACCAAGTTTGCACAAATCCGAGCTCTATAGCTCCGGATATGGCCGAAATACTGAGTGCTGCCAATTGTTGGCGAGAATCAGATTCTCATAGACATCGATGTTCATTTATGGACATCGATGTTCACTTGCATTTTTGTTTTCCAAATTTGCTTAACATCAATGTATGATTTATCAAGAACAAGCATGTGATGTGTTGGAATTATATTTTGATGTAAAATATTAAGTTCTTAGTTGCCTTCCATGATGAGCACTAATCATTGCTTAGATCAACACTAGGTAGGTTTTGCCCTAGCAAGGTGCCTATGTTTATCCTAGCAAGGTTCGAGAGGATAATTGTAATATCCCGATTGCTTGTTGTGGGTTTGGACTTAACTAGGTTACCTTAATAGGATTAAGAACCTAGAGGCAAGGGTTGAGCAATGTCTATAAGATAGACTTGGACAAGGTGTTGTTCACTCAACTATCCAAGAGTTACATAGAGATGTAATTGACAAGAGTTGTCTACCTAAATAGCTATGATGTAGGTGATCAGCCCTAGCTGACTTATGTTGTAGTGAAATATGGATCTTGGCCTACTTATATAATTGTCTTGATTTATATAGTAGGAGTACATTTAATAGAATTCCTTATTAAATGATTTGTATGCATGACTATTATTTGTGTGAGTTGATCTTGTTGTAGAATTACCATGGCACAAAACACTAGCACCTATTATTGCGATTGGTCCTAGAGTAGGACAAGCTGAATAGGAATAGTTTCCTAGAGTGGCATCACATTTTGAGGATAGTCTTCAAACAAGAAAAATTTGTATGTCCTTGAAGGGCCTGTTCTTAATGAATTGGCGCCTAATGCTTCTAGGGCAGAAGTAGATGCTTGTGAGTAGCATGTTGATGATGCATTGGATGTTACATGCCTTATGGTAATTTCCATGGACTCTGAGCTTCTGAAGCAAGATGAGAACATGTGGGCGTTCGATATGATCGAACATCTGAAATTGCTCTGAGGAGAGCAAGTAAGGCATGGGAGGTACGAGACCTCTAAGGCATTGTTCCAATGCAAGATGGCTAAGTTATCACCCGTTAGACCTCATGTGCTCAAGGTGATTAGATACATTGAGAGCCTTAGGGGTCTTGGTTTCCTTTGAAAAGGAAAGGGTAAAGCAATGTTAGACAAGAAGAAGAAATGTACCAAAAGGTTTGGTGCATGTACATCTTCTTGTTCTCATGTGCTGATACCCAAGGGAGGTATTGCAAAGGTAGGAAATTGTTTCCGTTGCAATAAACCAGGCCATTAGAAATGCAACTGCCCTGTTTACCTTGAAGAGGTAAAGAAGCAGAAGGGAAGTGAGACTTCCGCTTCAGGTATTTTGTTATAGAGGCTAATATCTCTACCTCTGCATCGTGGGTATGAGATACCGGATGTGGTTCTCACATTTTGGAAATGTGAAGGAACTGAGAAAGAGTGGGAGATTGGCTAAGGACGAGATAGACCTACGCCTCGGAATTGGAGCAAGAGTTGCCACATTAGCCGTAGGGACTTTCTATCTATCCTTACCGAATGGTTTGGTTTTAGAACTGGACAATTGTTATTATGTACTTGCCATAAGCAGGAATTTGATTTCTGTATCTTGTATGTACCAGAAAGGTTTTTCATTGAAAATAAAAAACAATTGTTGTTTTATTTATTTTAATGAATTTGATTGTGGTGGTGCATTTTAAACGAAGGTTTGTGTGTTCTAAACCTAGTAACGCCTATCTATAACATTAATACGAAGAAGGTTAAGATTACATGATTCTAGTGAAACCTATCTCTGGCATAGTCGTTTGGGCCATATAGACGAGACTCGTATTCCTAGACTCCATAAAGTTGGATTTTAGACTCATTTGATTTTGTATCATATGAGACATATGAGTCATGTTTATTAGGCAAAATGACTAAGGCTTCCTTTACGGGTAAAGGTGAAGAGCCTAGAACTTGGTAGATCTAATACATACTGATGTATGCGGACCTATGTCTACACAGGCTAGAGGTGGTTTTCAATACTTCATTACGTTTACTGATGACTTCAGTAGATACGGCTATGTGGATCTAATGGACACAAGTCGGAATCCTATGAAAGGTTCATAGAATTCAAGAATGAAGTACAGAATCAACTCGAAAAGGTATTACGATGCTTCGATCAGATCGAGGCGGTGAATACTTAGACCGAGAGCTTCTTGATCATCTAAAGGGTTGTGGTATAGTATCACAACTTACTCCACCGGATACGCCTCCATGAAATGTTGTATCCGAAAGGAGGAACGAGACCTTGTTGGACTTGGTTCATTCTATGATGAGTCAAGCTAACCTTTCTTCTTCCTTTTGTGGACATGTATTATTGAGTGCTATATTTACACTTAACCGTGTTCCATCTATATCGGTCAAAAGACACCATATGAGATATGGATTGGGAAGCGTCCCAATTCGTCTTTTATGAGGACTTAGGGTTGTGAGGCTTACGTGAGACGTGAAGCATCAGATAAACTCGACCCTAAATCTGACAAGTGCCTTTTGTATGATACCTTAAAGGGTATTATTTCTATAATCCTCTAGAGCACAAAGTGTTTGTGGCTTGGAATGCTATTTTTCTAGAAAGAGTGTCTATTTCTAGAAAAATCAGTGGGAGGATAATAGAACTCGAAGAAGTTCGAGATAAAGAGGCTGAGATGGAACAAAGGACAGGATCCGCAAGTTGTTGTGGATGAGAATCCTGTACCTAAAACACATGGACCGCGTAGGTCGGATAGGACTCGGTATGAGCTTGAGAAATATGGATTTCTCATAACTCATATTGGAGATGTGATGCTCATAAGTCAGGATGAGCTCACTTCCTATCAGCTGATCATTACGGGTCTAGACTCCAAGAAGTGGCTAGAAGCCATGAATTCGGAAATGGAATCCATGTATGAGAACAAGGTATGGACCTTGGTTGATCCACCTGAAAGGGTAAAACCTGTAGGGTGCGAATGTGTCTTTGTGAAAGATCGACATGGATGGTAATGTGATTACCTTTAAGGGCAATTGGTTGCGAAAGGTTTCAAGCTAGTTCATGGTATTGACTATGATGAAACCTTCACACCAGTCGCCATAGTTAAATCTATCCGAATTCTATTGGCTATAGCTGGATGCCATGACTATGAGATATGGTATGCAAGTTGCAAATGTCCATTTGTGGACTAAAGCAAGCTTCTAGGAGTTGGAATCTTCGTTTTAATGATGTAATCAAAGAGTTTGGTTTCATTAAAAGTGAAGATGATTCATGTGTTTACAAGAAGGTTAGTGGGAGCACTATTGTTTTCTTGTTGATTGTATGTTGACGACATCCTACTTATTGGGAATGACACTTCGACACTAAAGTCTGTAAAGACTTGGTTAGGAAAGAATTTCTCAATGAATGACTTAGGAGGAGCTGCCTAAGTGTTAGGCATAAAGATCTATAGAGATAGATCCAAAAGGCTTCTCGGGCTAAGTCAGAGTACATATATTGACAGGATGCTAAAGAGGTTTAGCATGCAAAGATACCAAGAACGGTTTCTTGCCCATGTCACATGGCATAGCTCTCTCAAAGAATCTGTATCCTAGTATGACTAAGGAGAGAGAGCGGATGGGTTAGATTCCATATGCGTTTGCAATAGGATCTATCATGTATGCCATGCAATGTACTTGGCCGGATGTCACTTATGCTTTTGAGTGTCACAAGCAGATGCCAATCTGATCTCGGTGAAAGTCACTGGATAACGGTTAAATATCCTTAAGTACTTGAGAAGCACTAAGGATGCATTCCTGGTTTACGGAAGCGTTGATGGGCTTGTTGTAAAGTGTTACAAAGATGCCAGCTTCCAAACTGACAGGGATGATTTTAGATCGCAATAAGGATATGTGTTTTGTCTTGGAGGTGGTACTGTGAGCTGGAAGAGTTCCAAGCAAGAACAGCTACCGACTCTACAACTAAGGCTGTGTATAGTTCCTTCTGGGAACAATGTAGCAGATACATTGTCTAATCTTCTCATGCAACTGAAGCATGATGGTCATGCTAGATCCACATGTATAAGATACATGGATGATTGGCTTTAGTGCAAGTGGGAGATTGTTAGTAATATGCCCAAAAGCCAATCATGGATGTTTATTTATAGTCATGTACATACACTTTAAGGTTATTCCAATAAGTATCGTTTATGAGATAAACGCTTGCACATACTTATAACCCTAGAATATTTCATATTCTTAAATGTCCCTAGTCGATTATTATTATGGATGGGTTATAATAATAAATTAAGACTAGCGTATGTTGAGATTTTATATGTGATATGAATTCTACATACGGGTACAAGTTGGAGAACTTGTGGACTGGACCGACCCAAGAACCCTACATGGAATGTTATATGTATGTCATTAGTGGTTCTTATAGATGTGATTGTCCTCCGACCTGAGATCGTCAAGGTATCCAACATATGAATCATGTACTTTGATATTATTCCTTGTCACCCGTAACTGGGTGGACATAAGGGTAATCATTGGGTATATGCTGAGTATGTAGTGGGTTTTGATTGATCAAGAGGGGATTCATCCAACCCATATAACGGGTATATTATCGGATGGTTTCTTGATAGAGTTGAACTGTAAATGCACGGCCGTGCTCGGATTATGATATGTTGATATCATTGGTATCCGTTTTACACAGTTAACTCGAGGATTAAGAAACCGAGATTAAACATATACGAGATTGACATATTCCATGTCTTGGTTTAATCTTGATAAAGGGACGAAGGGACGATGACATATTCCGAGGCATAGAGAATCAGTACTGATCTTGTCGTTCGGGTAGCAATGATGTGTTGCTAGACGCCGCTCTTTGCTTATAATTGTAAAATGGGATTTTATAATTATTGCCGGACGTTACAAGTGCCTACAGGGTCACACACATAGAACCGTTGATACGAGCAGATGGTCGAATCGTGGTTGGACCATGGTTGGACCGGGTGTGGTTGGACCGTGGTTGGACCATTGACGTTTTTGGGGTGGTTTGGCTCACTAAATATCAGATTTATTGAACCATTATTGAGGCCATGTGATGTGTATTCCATTGTGATTAATGGTGGACATGATGATGAGAATCTTAATCATGTGGCCAAATGTGTTGGCCACCTTGTCTTCCACCTTTTGTGAGTTGGATTAGATCAAAAGCATAATCTGATTGTGCAAGTGTAATCCAACGTTTTTGGGTCTGAAAAATTCAGAGTATTGAGCCTTAAGAAGTGTTCTTGAGAGCTTGAGAAAATACACACTTACCCCTTTCTTGTGAAAGAAAAAGAACACCAAAACACCACAAACATAAGCCCCGGTTTTACTCTTGCTAGCACATCAGTCCGGGGAGCTCGTTCTTGGATTCGTGAGACGATTCCGAGAAGGTCACGGTTCGTGTGGATACCGTAGAGGAGCAGGTCTTCTTCTTGCTCTAACTGATTCGTTCCAGCCTTCGTCTTGGTCTAGATGATTCCTTACACAAGTTAGGTGAAAGATCCTAACCTTAGAGGTATGTAACATTTGTTATACGGTTTATATGCTTCACATGTGGTTCTTGGCTAAGTTTCCTTTGCTTCCGCTGCATCTTTTGCTTCTATATGATTGTCATATAGCCTAGGGAAACTTACAGAAACCCTAACCATTAGTTTACTTAAAAGGGAATTTGAGACAAAAAGCTTGAAACTAAAGGATTGAGTCTAAAGGGTACTGCCTCTGGCATCCAATGGGGAATAAAGATTTTGAGATGAACCAGGATTTTGAGACTAAAGGGACAAAGCCCGTGGCGATCCACTTGGGGGGTTTTTTCCGTCGAGTAAAGATTATGATTGTTCGTTGTGATTGAATCAATGGATGCCCCTAATGTGGGTGTTGGGACTATTTCCTGATCATGGATCCAGAAAATAAGTTGAAAAAGAGTTATTGAGGGTTGTGCCAAACCCTTATGCTTGAAAAGAAAATAAATTTGAGACCTTAGTCGAGTCATAATTTTTGAAAAGAAAAACATTTACTGAGTGGATTGAGTGGTGAGACAAGACAACGAACAGTGGCTGGAAGGCACTGCTGGCGATCATGTGATGCTTGCCGGCGGTCTTAGAGGCTTGGCCGCCAGCTGGCGGCGGTCATGGCGACTTGACCGCCAGCTGGTGGCGGTCATGACTCTCAGTTCCGATTCCTACTCGGTTTTGGAGTCCAATTCTTGATGGGAGACTTGTTTAGCCGACTTTTAACCTCTATAAAAGGAACCAGAAACCTCTGGGAAGGTACATAAACATCTGAGAGCAGAGGATTGAGTACTTTAGACACCATGGGTAACAATTTTCATGCTAGAGTGCAAGCTTGGATGAAGAGTATTTCCAAAGCCATTCAATATGATTTCCTGGATCTGAAGAGGATATTCAATCTGTGGTTTGTGCAAGTCCAACCAGAGTTGATAAGGGCCGCAGCGACGTTTTGGGATAGAAAGAATCATGTGTTCCACTTTGGAAGCGATATGATGGAGCTCTGCCCGATAGTGGAAGAGTTCGACGCTCTGCTTGGAGTGACGACAAGTGACACCGAAGATCAGCTCACCGGGGAGATAAGGAAGAGAAAAATTGTTGCTGCGTCGTACAATGCCCCTTATGCAAGGAGTGTGTGCGCCTACTTATCAATATCCAAGGATTGGCGGGACGCTCTCTTGATAGACAAAGATTATATCGACTTGGGACCATTGATCTCTTTGTATCATGTAGATGGAGACGAGACACTCGGAAGCAGCTGGAGAGAGAAAAGGAAGCGGGTCCTATCATTTTTTATGATGAATGAGTTCTAGCTAAAGACGCGTCATGGCATGGGTCACATTATTCTTGGAGAATACGTCGAACAGCTATACAAAGGAAATAGCATTGTACCACTAGTAGTTGGCGAAACCCTTAATGCGCTAGACGCCCTTGCGGATGACTTGAATGGACCAATTGGTGGTTCTTCGTTGCTATTGCAAATGTGGCTGTGTGAACATCTCAAGATCATTAAACGACCGGTATCATTGAAGTACACGTCAGCGGGCTACTCAACAAGGCGTCGACTCCAGAACTTTGCGACTATGAGAGAGTGGGTCACCTATATGCATCATCTGACTTCCAATGATATAATATGGCATTGTGATTGGCTGAAGGTTATACGCATGGCGAGAGACACATTCGGCAATGAAGTAGTGCTACTACCCGTTTATCAAGTAGTCTACCTATTACAACACGATGCGGTTTATGAGACAAATTGGTCAAGCTCAACCTGTTCCTTGTATGATCACCCCTCCTATCCAAGGGACTGTGGATGGTAAACTCGTGGGGATTATTTGTAGTAATTGAACTCTCTTGACTTGGATTGGCGTAGGAACGCGTGTGTTGGAGCCTCCTGTTCCGCGGTATAAGGAGTGGCTAAGGGACGCAACTAAGCCATTGGAGAAATTGCTGCATACGAGACAAAAGAAGATCATGGAAAATCCTGAGCCATCTAGAGCTGAGTCTGTGGGACATACTGAGTCAGAGGAAGAAGATAATGACAAGAATTGGAGGCATAAACGCCCTAGGCATTAGAGACTCATGACAAAGAATGTTATTTTCATTTATGAGTATGCAAAATAACAACGAGACCAAATAAATTCCAGTTTTTAGTCAACTTGGGAACTTTTATTGATGTAATAATAATAGACTGGACCTTTGCAGGCTTCCTATGTATCTGTGCTTCGTGACTATTTATTGTATTGTTATGATTGTGTTTGCACAGAATCAGGTCTACGTAGTTCTTTGAACAATGTTTTGAGCGCTACACATAGTATTTCTTGAGTTGATCCATATTGACTGGGTCCTTGAACTCGCTGCCATCTAGATCTTGAATTCTTGCTGCCCCTCCAGGAAGGATTTCCTTGATAATGTACGGTCCTCACCAATTAGTCTTGAATTTGCCCCTAGGATCATGCACCAGTTTCCGTATCTCTTTCAGCACTAAGTCACCTTCTTTCAGCCCTCGAGACTTAACCTTTTTGTTGAATGCACGCGCCATACGCCTTTGATAACCTTGGACATGGTATAAAGCTTGCAAACGCTTTTCATCAAGTAGTGTGAGTTGATCTAGGCGTTCTTGAACCCATTGTGTCTCAGGAATCATACTTTCGCAAGCCACCCTTAAAGATTGGACCTCAAGTTCAACTTGAAGCACAGCCTCCATGCCATATACAAGAGAGTACAGTGTAGCACCGGTGGATGAACAGATAGTGGTGTGATATCCCCATAGTGCTAATGGTAGCTTTTCCGACCACTCTCGGTGTGTAATAAGCATCTTTTTTATGATTGTCTAGAGGTTCTTGTTAGCAGCTTCCACAGCTCCATTAGTTTGAGGTCGATAAGGTGACGACTTGTGATGCTTGATGGCGTAGCGGGCACATAACCTTTCCACATTGGCTTCGAAGTGAACACCATTGTCAGATATCGACACAAAAGGAACACCATATCAGCAGATGAGGTTGTTGTGGATGAATTTGGCGACTTTCTTGGCATTAAGGACAGTGAAGGACTCGGCTTCAACCCATTTGGTGAAATAGTCGATAGCCACTAGGATGTATTCGTGCCCGTTAGATGACTTAGGAGAGACCTTTCCGATGATATCAATACCCCATGTAGAGAATGGCCAAGGCGACGACAGAGGCGTAAGAGGAGACGGTGGAAGATGTTGCGACTTGGCGTGCACTTGACATGTGTGGTAAGATCTAACATGTTTGGCATAATCGGCACCATGGTAGACCAAAAGTATCCCAATCGTAGGATTTTCCAAGCTAGCATGTTTCCACCCATGTGTGGGCCTCCGTCTTCTCCATGCACCTTTTTCATGATTCTCTGAGCTTCATTGGTATCAACACAGAGTAAATGAACCCCACTGACATGTCTTTTGTACAACTTGCCAGCGCATAGAATGTATCAAGTGGCGAGTTGTTTTAGAGTTTTTCTTTCTCTACAAGTTGCATGCTCAGGATAGGATCCATCATATAAGAGATTGTATATATCGGTGTACCAATGTTGCTCCTCGGCATTTAGATTGCTCAAGGTGTAGGAGGGTCGATTCGTTTCGGCCACAGTGATAGCCATAATTGCCTCTTGGCCGGTGTAAATGGCATGAATGATATTCTTGAACCATGGCTTCGGCATTGTAGATTCTCGGTGGAAAGACGGCTCGGCGTTCTTTTGAATTCCAATAGGCAGGATGATGGCATTCTTAGGCATGCCGATCATGGAGGCTAAGATGGCAAGTGCATTGGCGAATCGGTTATTTTTCCTAGGGACATAGTAGAAAGCTATTTCCTCGAACATAGCGGCTAGCCTTTGTAGATACTCGTGATAAGGCATAAGCGTGTTTTCTTTGATCTTCCATTCACCCATTACTTGTGAAATTACCAGAGCAGAGTCACCATATACTCGGATTTGCCGTATACCAAGGTTAAGCGCAGTTTCGAGCCCAATAGTACATGCTTTATATTCGGCAATGTTGTTCGTGGCTTCAAACTCTAGCTTGCAAGACATAGGATAAGTGACTTTGTCAGGTGAAATGAGGATAATACCGACGCCGAAACCGCTTCCGTTTGCCGCACCGTCGTCTCTCATGTTGGGATGGTGATTGTCAAGATACCTTCATTGGGGAATTGAGGCTCGAATCTTTCGTCATGGGTCACCGGTTGAGAGGCCAAGAAATTAGATATGGTGCTTCCTTTAACAGCCTTTTGGGACACAAATCGGATGTCGAATTGAGAAAAAATTGTGACCCAGCGAGCCGTTTTACTACTTGGCACCGGTTTCTCTAGGAGGTATTTAATAGGATCCATTCTGGAGATGAGCAGCACCTCATGTGTCACAAAGTAATGTCTTAATTTTTGGCAAACCCATGTCAGTGCGACTCATGTCTTCTCAATCATGTTGTACTTGGCTTCATAATCAGTCAACTTCTTGCTCAAGTAGTAGATAGCATTCTCGATGCGAGAGTAAGGCAAATATTGCGCGAGCATTGCACCTATGGCATTTTCAGTCACAGTGAGATATAGAAGAAGTGGTTGACCCGATCTAGGCGGCTGTAAGACTGGTGGAGTGGATAGGTACTCTTTTATTCGATCGAAGGCATGTTGGCAGTCATCATTGAATTCGGTTGATACCCCTTTCTTCAGGAGTCGATGAATAGGCGTGCAAATACTGGATAATTGTGCGATAAATCAACTAATTTATTGTACACAGCCGAGGAAACTTCTAATCTCCTTCTCGGTCTTTGGAATTGGCATCTCTTGAATTGCCTTGATTTTGCTGGGGTCGACCTCGATTCCTCTTTCACTGACCATGAAACCGAGTAGCTTACTGCCTTTACACCGAAGACACATTTTTGCGGGTTAATCCTCATGCCAAATTTCCTACATCTCTCAAAGAATCGCCGTAGATTGGGCACATGTGACTCATTGGTTTGCGACTTAACAATCATGTCATCGACGTATACTTCTATTATGTCATGCATCATGTCGTAAGTAAGAGTAGTGGCCATTCGTTGGTAAATGGCGCCAGCATTAGTGAGTCCAAAGGGCATTACCTTATAGCAGAAAGTACCCCATTCCGTGCGGAAAGCCATCTTATGCTTATCCACGGGTGCCATTAGTACTTGGTTGTACCCAGAGAATCCATCCATGAATGATAAGAGTGCGTGACCAACAGTAGCGTCAACTAGTAGAACGATATATGGCAATGGAAACTCATCCTTAGGACATGCTTTGTTCAAATCTCGTTAATTGACACACATGCGGACCGTACCATCCTTCTTTGGCACAGGGACGATATTGAGTGCCCATTGTGGTTGGAGGCGGCACGCCTTTTGCTTGACAGGTTTGGCACTCGGAAAAGTCGGGATATGGTGTTGGGCGATTTCTGGATCGATACCGGGCATATCTTTGTAGGACCATGCAAATAGATCAAGGCGGGGAGTTCTTCCTTAATACTATCAGGTAATGTAGCACTCATTTTGGTGACTTTAGGTTCATTTTCGGTTCCCAAGTTAATCTCAATTGATTCACCCTCATTAGATTCAGATAGAGTGGGTGTTTCATGGAATTTATTTAGTTCATCATCATTATGCACATCATGCATGAAAACAACTTTATCATCACAAACACCAATGTAAGGGAATGTAAGCTTCATATTATTCTTTGAAAAATGCAAAACATCATGATCCTCGAAAGTGTTAGATGACTTGAATTGAAAATCGGGAGGGCGACATGGTTGCTCCTCTTTATTATCGAAAGAAAACACGGACTCAGACTTAGACTCGAACTTGTGTACACCATTAGATGGCTTGCTCCATTCCCATTGCTTTAATGGTCCTAGGATAGGGGTAATCATGCCCCTCTCATGCGTGACTCCATGCTCCAAGCCATATCTCCAAATAAACCTTCGAGGCCAAAATCTTCGCAATCGCCATCTTGAGTATGTATGACCTCATCAAGCCTACAATCAAAGAATATCTCAAAATCAGGTGGTAGAGACCTAATGGTGGGTGAATACCAAGGTTCGGGAAAGCCACAATAGGGGAAATCATCACCTTCCTTCACAAATTGTCCATTTAGAGTCTTGAAGTAGGGATCCATTTCGAAGTCCAAAGTTCGGTTCTTCTTCTTGGTGCGGGCTCGTTCCCTATTTCTAGCTTCCATTCTCTTCATGTCCTCGGGTGTAGGTTTGTATCCCAAGCCAAAGGGTGGGATGATGGTTGGAGTCAGTGGAGGCTCAAGAATCCCTTGTTGGTGGCTTCCAAGCCCCATTAAAGGTAAGAAGTCCATGTTCTTCACGATGCCCATGATCCTTGTGTTGCTAAATGGGTCATAGTACAGAGGAAAGTTCTCTTGATGCTCCAATCCCCAAGTTAGAGTGTTGACCTCTTCGAATACAAAGCCAGAAAGGGAGATCTCTTTATCCTCGTCTAGTACATGCACTTGCTTGGCAGGTAGGTCCAATGCCCCTCCTCGGATAGTCACAATACCACCATTGTGTGAGAATTTGAGCATTTGATGCAAGGTAGATGGTACGGCTTTAGCTTGATGCAACCAAGGTCTTCGAAGTAGTAGATTGAAGCTCGATGCGATACCAAGGACTTGAAACTCGATAGGGAAGGCTACCGGGCCGAAATTGACTTCAAGGGTAATGGTACCAAGGACTTCTCTCTTTGCAATGTCATAAGCGCGGACGGTTTGTCTTGAAGAAGTGAAGTCATCCAATCCTAACCCAAGGACACTTGCAACTTTTAAGGGACACATATTGAGGGCCGATCCATTATCAACTAGGACCATAGGGACTTGATTTCCTTTGACATGCACCGTGATGTAGAGTGCATCTGTGTGCTTGCCTTTGCTTGATAGAGGAAAGTTCTCTTGATGCTCCAATCCCCAAGTTAGAGTGTTGACCTCTTCGAATACAAAGCCAGAAAGGGAGATCTCTTTATCCTCGTCTAGTTCAAGCACTTGCTTGGCAGGTAGGTCCAATGCCCCTCCTCGAATAGTTACAATACCACCATTGTGTGGGAATTTGAGCATTTGATGCAAGGTAGATGGTACGGCTTTAGCTTGATGCAACCAAGGTCCTCCAAGTAGTAGATTGAAGCTCGATGCGATACCAAGGACTTGAAACTCGATAGGGAAGGCTACCGGGCCGAAATTGACTTCAAGGGTAATGGTACCAAGGACTTCTCTCTTTGCAATGTCATAAGCGCTGACGGTTTGTCTTGAAGAAGTGAATTCATCCAATCCTAACCAAAGGACACTTGCAACTTTTAAGGGACACATATTGACGGCCGATCCATTATCAATTAGGACCATAGGGACTTGATTTCCTTTGACATGCACCGTGATGTTGAGTGCATCCGTGTGCTTGCCTTTGCTTGATATTAGGTCTTTATCGGAAAAAGTGATAGCATTTTCGTTGCTTGTGATGGCCATAATTTCTCCCAAATCATTCGGTGTTGTCAATGGGTACTTGTGTGTTTCCCAAAAGTTGTAGCATTTTCTCCCTATGTGGTCGTGAAGTCATGAGCAATCCCCATATGGTGATGTTTGCTTGACTCTTCTTCAATTGCTTCAAGAGTGGATCCTTCTCGGGTTCATTAGGGACTTTGGGTGGCATAATGGGATTGTCAGCTTCAAGGTCAATTGGCTTGGCAACACGCCTGGACCTAGTGATGGCGTCCACAACCTCTTCTTTGAGGTTCACGTAGTCATTCAAGTCGATGAGCATCATGTACTCTAATTCCTCCATGGGATGGATAAGTTCAAAAGCATCCAAGAGTCCGTCGTCAAAGATGGCACTAATGGTATTGTGTGGAGGCAAAGGATTCGTCTTGGTGTTCGGCTTTGTTGGAGGAATGAGCTTCCCCTGGTCAATCAAGTCTTGCAC
This sequence comes from Turnera subulata, assembly GCA_028386065.3. Lineage (NCBI taxonomy): Eukaryota > Viridiplantae > Streptophyta > Magnoliopsida > Malpighiales > Passifloraceae > Turnera > Turnera subulata. The sequence goes on from JAKUCV010007203.1 coordinate 33,943, forward strand.
CACATGGCGTAGTTGAATTTAATCATCGGTCTTGTGCCTATAGATTTGGTGGAACTCGCAATGCTTACTTTGATCAAGATTGGGACTTGGATCGGTTGGCGGTGCTAACAGTCTGATGGCATTTTGTGCCATGCATATCTTTAGAATAGTGCTAAGTGGCATAGACAATCGAGTGAATTGCCTTTTTGTCTCACCGAGTTGAATTGGCGCATTCACCGCCAAGTTATTCACATTCGCCGTTCTCTTGTTGTTGCTTGTCCCAAAATTTTTCTTTGAAAAGAGTTATCTTGAGGAGTCTTGATCTTACCGGATGCAATGGCATCTTCCAATTGAGTTCTCGCGCCAATTAGGGCCTTGAAATTAGTATAATAGTTGCTCACCATGCGATCATAGTAGACTGGTTGCAAGTTCTTGATTACCATTTGGACTTGATCTTCTTCGGATGGACGCTTCACCATTCGGGATGCCTTGTTACGCCACCTAGTGATGAACTCAGAAAAGGTCTCTTGAGCTTGTTGCTTGGTAGTTTCGAGATCTCTCTTGGTGACATCAATGGTAGTGTTATACTTGTAGTGCTCAACGAACTCCTTGCAAATGTCCTCCCATTTGGAAACACGGTCGTCGTCCAATGGCATGAACCAAGATAAAGCCGCTGCTCCTAAAGAGCGTTGGAATAGTTGTGCCATCAATTGGGGACCAATTCCCATAGGATAGAGAGTGCGGACATAGATCTTCAAGTGCATATGTGGACAACCCGTTCCATCAAATTTGTCAAAGTTAGGCATCTTGAATTTTTCAGGAAACCGAGCCTCGGGGAAGAGTGCTAATCGATCAAGGTTATAGTCGTCCTCCTTCCGCTTGAGATCCTTGAGAATTCCTTCAATATTGTCAACCTTATCCTCTAGACTGGGTGCCGGAGCGTCCGTGTCTTCATCAATCACGATTGGCTGCTTACCATCGGCTTTGCTAGTGTTCTTCTATGAAAATTGGGCAGCGGTACCTTCATCACCTTTTGCTACATTCAGTGCCTCGAGAAATTGAGCCATGCTAACGCCCTTCAACTTCTCCAGCAACTCAAACACAACGGTTGGATCATTCACTTGGATAATGTCGTCACTCATGGTGTCCTAAGGGTAAACGCGCGTATAAGAGACTATTCATTAATTGCAACAACACTCAAATGCACAGAGAAGGGATGCTTTATTTGGAAAAAAGAAAAGATTTGGAGCCGAAGTTTTTATTTGAAAGCATAAGGTTTTAGGCATAAAAAAACGGGTTTTTTTTTGAATTTCCGATTTTTTTTAATTTTTTTCAATTTTTTGTAAAAAAATTAATTTTAGGAAAAATATAAATCGGCTCCCTAGAAGAAAAACAATTTTGAAGAAAATTTTTGCAAAAGAGACTCGATTAGGGTTTTGTTTTGACAAGGAAAATATGAGTGCACAATTAATGTGGAACCACGAAAAGCAAGCATAAGCATACAACATGTTTCCACATAAGACAAGTACCCATAGGGTTTCGTTCGACTACATGCAAGGGTATGCAACTGGTTGGGGGCCAAAGAACCGCTGCTATGGGAGGTTCAGCCTACTCACATGTGACACAAGGATGCCGCGTGAGGTCGAAGGCCAAGGTTCCCAATCATCGCGCGCGGCGGGTAACGGACAAATCGCATGCCATATCACCACGAATGATGGTATTTATGGGCAAGGACTCGTCGCGCCCCCTTAAGGTAGAGGTTAACACACAATTATAATGCAAGCATGCAAGTGACAAGTAACAAAGCACAAAACTCAAGCGAAAATTGCACATTATTTCTTAAACCCACGAATCCCCAGCGGAGTCGCCAGCTGTGAGAACCCAGAATTTTCTCACCTCCGTGACAATCGATGGAGTCGCCACCCAAGTTTTATTACTGCGGAAAAACTTAGGAAAAACCAAAGAATGACTCCTTATACCCGCAAAGCAACCAGATTAGCGAACCAAAGGTGCTGGACTCGGGGGTTCGTCATGGATAGGAAGGTATGAGGCACCCCATCCATGCTTTGGCGAAATAATATGCAATTTAAGAGAATACTTGTGCTTTGGTGCGTGTCTGTATGTGTGTAAACAAAGATTTCCAGCAACAAACAATAACAATAACATATATAAAAATCGAAATTAAAGAGACAAGGGAAAAAAAGAAAAGAAACAATTTGGCTTGCGTCTCCCCCACTAGAGACATCCTACGTACCCCAGCAACCGGGTTCAAAGCTCACGTAGTTCTTAGATTAAAATCAACATTCAGACAAACATGTCAGTATCAGCGTACAATCAGAGACAAAATCGCAGCAGCAGAGATAAATCAAAAGGGAAGAGACCGAGTTACCACAAGGGGCGTGTTCTTCGTCGTTCTTCGTGTTTGAGGGTTGTAGATTGCTTCTACCCACTTTCCGTTCCTTAGTTCCACCTTGATTGGCTCTAGAACTACTGCAGATACAAAACTAAACAACACACCACATGAAATGTAGCAGAGAAAAGCAGAGAAATCGAATTGAGAAAAGAAACTAGTAGAGTTTTCCCAAGCAAAAAGCTTAATGGCCAATCCCCCCTAAAGCGTGTTATGAGGGCTCTATTTATGATGTTCAGGGTCTCAAGGTCGTGGTTTTGATCCTAGGGTCGAGATTAAACCCTTAAATCCAATGGCTAAGGGTAGAGATCGAAAAAAAGGAAAAACTAAAAAATTGCCGAAACTGGAACACACGACCGCCTTCTGGGGGCGGTCATGTCGTGATTACCGCCGGCAAGGGGCGGTCATGCACACATGTCCGCCAGCAGGTGGCGGTCATGGCCCCATGACCGCCAGCCTGTCGGTTACTGTTCACGGCTTTTCCTATTTTTACCCGGTTTTCCTTATTTTTACTCCAAACCGATTCTTGCGCGCAAAGTATGGATTCTTAGACCAGAAAAACTCCCTATTCTTCAGGAAAACTCCATACTCGTTCCATGTAAACTCAATTACTTAACCTCTACTCCAAGAAATAAGAATTATTCCTCTTTTATTCCATAAAATAGGGAAGATAATAAACTAACTTAATTGGGCCTCTAACTCAACAAAAATCAGAGACAAATAAGCCAAAAAATTCATGCTAAGCCTGCGCCTAATTATAAGAATAATCCACTGATTTATTCATTGGGTTCTTAAAGCAAATTAAAGACCAAAAATCAATAAAATTAACCATGGGCTCTAAAACACAATAACAAGCAATGGAACAAATAGATGGCTAAATTTGGATGTTCACACCTAGTTCTCGCAAACCTTGACAAAATCAAACCAAAGCCGAGGCCTCGGTCCTTGCAAACCAAAGCCGAGGACCCAGTTCTCGCAGACCCAAAGCTGAGGACCCAGTTCTCGCAAACCTTGCGAAAACCACAACCTGGGATGAGATGATTCCCACAAGGCGATGACCCGGTCTTCGCAAACCACAAAGCGAGGACCCAGTCCATACAAACTAAAAACCGAGGGCCAGTCCCTCACTAACCTTTGGAATGAGATGATTCCCGAGGGGGAGCATGGGCTGCTCCAACGTACACACACCACTTCATCAATCATTAAAATTTGGTTATTCCTTTCTTGCATTGTTTCGTCCTTAGTTTCTAAGGACTCATCAACGAGGGGCATCTGTTAACACCAAATTTGACCCACGAATATTCTTCTAAATTGGATTTTAAACATACTTGAGCCTTGAGATTGATGAAAAGATTTGGTCTTGGGATAAGGCATGTTTGAAATTTTTTTAGTATAATTCATGCATTTCTGTAATTTGAACCTTTATGTGTTTAGATTCTAGGGTTAATGAGATGATTTAATCTTAGGATAAAAAAATATGTATTAACGTCTAATTTACTAAAATATATTTTATTCCATTTCGGTGCGTTGGGCTTTCTTATTTATATTAATCCAATTATATTGAGATAATTTATTCTTGGGTTAGGAATGAATTTAGAGGCCTAAGTTAATGAAATATGGATTCTCCAGAATTGATTGGCCCATAAACACATTACTTGCAGACAAATCTTAACTCTGATTTTCGTGGAAAATAAGAATTAAATCATCCTTTAGAAGGTAAATGTATTTTTGTTATGATTTTTGCATAAAATGGGGTTTTAATGTGTATCAATCAGTCATGGGATGATTAGGAGGAGTACTAATCAAGAAAAAAAAAATTTGGGTTGATTAGGGGGTTAATTACACTGTTAGATCAAATCAGGACAGAATTAGGAGGACTGGTGACCAAAAATAGAAAGAACGCGTGAAACCCAGGGGAGCCGGGCGGCCATCTCGGGATGACCGCCAGGTCTGGGTGGTCATGCATGGATGACCGCCGGGCCTGGCTGCCATCTAAGAGATGACTGCCAGTCATGGCGGTCGTGCCCCCCCAGAGGACTGATTTTTTTGCCTGATTTTGTTTCTAATTTGATCCTACACGGTTTCGGCCCAGATTTCCGACCAGAATCTTGACCATTAAGAGGTTCACGACCCCTGCACTCCCTAGAACTCTATAAACAGAACCTCCAACTCACATCCAAAGGGGACATAATCTCTTTCACACATACTGCCTATAAGCTTTAGTGCTTGGAGAAACTCTACCTCTCCAAGTCTAGAAACAGTTTTAAGCAGAAACTCTAGAGAAATTTCGTGGGTAGCATCAACGAAGAAGCAACAAAGGTAGACCAAGAAGGGTTCAAAGATTGAGCTAAGAAGTGGGAAGAAAGTGGGTGAAGAACACAACCCAAACCAAGGAGCTAGAGGAGGGCTACAGGAGGTAATCCTAAATCCCATTTTTGTCTACTGTTTGTTGATGATTGGATGATGATATTGATGATGTAATTGTTGTTGTGATGCCATAAAAAGAACTACGTGGGCCTTAAACCCGGTCGTCGGGGTATGTAGGTGGTTTCTAGTTGTGGAAACTCAAGCCCAATTATTTTTATTTCCCCTTTTGTTTGAGTTTAATTTTTTTTATTTTATGTGACTTGTTTCCACACAACACACACTTTCACAAGGCATACAATTATTCCTCAATTGCACATTGTTTCGACCCAACATGGATGGGTGCCTAATACCTTCCCATCCGTGACGAACCCCCGGGCTAGTATCTTTGGTTCGCTAGTCGGTTGGCTTAAACGGAGTCATTGAGACTAAAGAACGGTTTTTCCCAAATTTTGTCCTCTAATAAAATTCGGGTCCAAATCAAAAGATATTGGATGACGGTTAAGAAGAAGGTGTAAGGGAATAGATGAGGAGGCCCAATTAACTTTGGGTCGGGACCTCACAACTAACGGTATCGTATGGAGACCCATTTACTTTTTATGCACTTGTGTGTTTGTTTGTTTTATATTCACTGCATTATAAAATATCATGTTGCATTGTTTGTTTGCGTTCTTATTTGTTTGTGTGTTTGCTTATTAGCATTGCATATTAGGGGGGTCCCCAAGGGTGAAATGGGTATGTCTACTAGGATAGGCCCTGTACCAATTTTTGTGTTCGATGCAAAAATCTTTAAACTTTGTTTATCAAAACACTTTCCAAGTCCAAGAAATAAGCCTTAGATGATGATAGTAAGTGTTTTTCAAGAATGAGAAATGTTTTCAATGATTTCCAGCGATGCTTTTTGCAAAACCCCGAAAATCTTTATAGATGCATTCTTTTGTCAAATCCACCCATCTTTTTCACAAAATGAGTCTTGATGCATAAAGAGCCAATATTTATCAAAATTGCATGTTTTCAAAGAAAAATCACTAAAGCTTTGTTTTTTCAAATACAAAATGTTTTCCGTTTATCAAAAAAAAAAACAAAATGTTTTTGGTAAAGACCATGCTTTCATAGGCAATGTGAAAGAACTAAAATGAATACTTTGACACTGATCACCCTTTTTGTTTATGATGTTCTGTGTTGGTAGCTTGCCGGCCAAAAGAAAGTAGAATGTCTCTTGTCAAGCATTTGTCTAGGTTTAAACACAAAAAAATGGATTTTAAACTAAAGCATTGCATATTTTTAAAACTTGCTCATCTTTATTCTTTGAAAATTGCATACGTCAATTTTATGCACAAAATTCTACTTTCGCATGGAAATGACATAACTTTGCATTGAAAACCACTTTTAGTGCCCAAATGTATTTTGTGCAACGCATTCGTCCTAAGACACTATCGGAGAAGAATGATTGCTTGCACTAGGTACAATGCTCTGAGAAGCTAAGCCCACCTTAATAGCACGGGGCACAGAAGTTTGTTCAAGGGAGGATTGGGCCAATCCTAGAAGAAGACCTAGATTAGCCTTGGGGATCCCCATCTAGAAGAACTACGAGAGCTTTAAACGCACTGAAAGGGGGTACGTAGGCAGTTTCAAGTAGAGGAGGCGCAGGCTCAAATGTTTTACTTTTTGAATTGCATTTCACATCACATGCACACTTTTCACATGCGCACTATATATATGCAATGATTGTTTCTTTTTTTTTTAGAAAAAGAGCACCCTTTAATAATATAAACAGATCTAAAGATCTAAGAATACATAGGTGAAGATCTATTCTAAAAAAACACAAGAAAAATCTATCATGAGAATTCGTTTCAATCTACTACAAAGAGATACACACCGAGATTCATATCCTTCAATAGAGAATTTACAAAAGCACACTACTCTCGCGAGCATCATGTCCTGTATGGTCCGTCAACAACCACCAAACCAACAAGCGAAGGCGAGGCATACCTGTGGGCTAAAATATCCCTTTGTTGGTAAAGTTCTACAAGTTGAATCTTCCTCTATGGCTTTTGGCTCCCATCATTTTATTTGAAACACCCAAAAATAGGTGAGAAATAATCATAAAAAAGAGAAAGCAAACCCACAAAAAGTGGGAGTAAACCAACACAGCTAAAACATAATAGAAAAAAACCTAGTTGAAAGAAATTTTGGTGGGGCGCTCACCGCTAGAAAGAAAGTCGGCGGCAGTCTCAATCTGTAGATCTAGGATTTTCTCTAAGAGGAAGAGAGAGAAGAGAAAACCCTTCATATATAAATATATAACGATTGTTTGTTTGCTTGTTTTGAATACATTTATCCAACCAAGAAACATACACATTTGGCTTCGTATACAATATCCCCGATATTTTCTTAGTGAAGATGGTGGTTCGCGATAAACGAATCCCCTGACCCTCCTTTTGATTTCGAGATTTGTGCTTTATCCAGAGTCATTAACGGGTTTTTCTCAATTTTTTCCTAAATAAATCTAGGTGGCGACTTCTTGTCTACGGAAAATCAAGAGAACACCAAGAACAGCGTGTGCCAAGTACCTCTTGATGGCGACTTCTTGATGTTGTGAACAAAGAAGATAAAATTGAGTGAGAGCAAGTCTCTCATGTCCCGAAAAAAGCATTATAGTTCACAAATCAAGCCCATTCTCATGAAAAGGAGCGAAATGGACAAACTTGGTTCAAATTGTGAATACCGTACAAGCATATTCTATCTATGGTTGTTGGATTTTCAGTGAGGCCGTTTGTGACTCCTCCAGTTTATATCTAGGAATATGTTTGGAATGATGGTTCTTTGGGAAGCAGTTAATTCGTCCATCCGGGAATCATCGAATCGGTTCTCTCCACTTGAATTAAGCTAATTCATGCATTTGAGAAGAATCATCACAATTTGCAGGCCATAGTATTCAAGTCACGATTCCAAGGTAATATCCTTACCCCTAATTCTCAAGAAGAATCCTCGCACGAGGGGCCGCATGTTGCGGTGCTCATAGGTAGGTCAAAGCCTTCCTTGGGTATTTTAGGTTTTGTACACTAGTTTATTGCGTGAGAGACTAATCCACAACGAAAATAGAACTCTCCAAGCCTTTCATATTGGGATAACTACTTCTGGAGTCCTAAACCTTTACGTTTTCTACAATTAAGTCCTATACCTTAAAAAAAAAACCCCAATTGAGTCCTATTCCTTTATTAGTTACACTAAACAAGTCCTAAACTTTATTTCCATCAAGTCCTTCCGTTAAATCTAACTTTTTTTAGGAGAATAGTTACATTTTAGTCCCTCAAACTTTAGATTTAAAGAAAAAAAAACTTCCAAAACAAAAAAATAAAAATAAAAATACTATAAAATTTTATTATTTAAAAAATAAATATTAAACCTAAAAACATAAATTATAAATCGTAAGAATTTTAAAAATTTTAAAAATAAATCCAAAATTTTTTAAATCTTAAATCCTTAATTTTTTTAATTTTTATTTGGTAGGGTTTAGGATTTAAAACTTTTAGAATTTAAAGTTTTGGGTCTAAAACCCAACCCTAAACCAAAATTTAATATTTTAGGATTTTAATATTTAGAACTTTAGGATTTAGAAATTTTAAATTTTTAGAGTTTAAGGTTTAGAATTAAGGGTTAGTGTTTCAAGGTTTAGAATTTAAGGTTCTAGGATTTAGGGTTGTAGAATAAAAATTTGAGGATTTAGGGTTTAAAATTTTTAAAATTTAAAGTTTAGGGTTTAGGATTTTGGTTTTTAGGATTTAGAGTTTTAAGGTATAGAATTTAGCATTTTAGGATTTAGGGTTTTAAAATTTTTGAAAATATGTTGTAAAGATTTTAAAATTTTAATGATTTATAAATTTTATATTTTATATTTTTTATATTTTTTTTAAAGACTAAATTTTATGATATTTTTATTTTTATTTTTTTGGGGAGTTTTTTGCTTTAAATTTAAAGTTTGAGGGATTAAAATGTAACTAATCCCCTTTAAAAAGTTAGATTTAATGGAAGGACTTGATGGAAATAAGGTTTAGGACTTATTTGGTGTAACTAATAAAGGAATAGGACTCAACTGGGGGTTTTAAAAGGTATAGGACTTAGTTGAAGAAAACGAAAAGGTTTAGGACTCCAGAAGTAGTTATCCCCTTTCATATTTAAATTTTATCCAAAATTCATTGACATTCCTTTCTAAACCATGAACATCAATCTTTATTGTTAAATTTTGATCCAATAATTAAATCAAAATAATAATTATATATGAAGTTTCATTTAATAGTCCATGTGTGAGTTAAATAATTATTTGGATCTTGGTCCAATTAGTTATTCAAGTAGTCCAATAAGTAACTTTGCTTGAACATTAAGTTAAGGTTTCTTATGACTTAATGGACTAGTGCATATAAATAGATACCTTATGGTACTAATACAGACAGACACCTAATATGAAGAAGTTGTTCTCTAGTCTCCTCCTTCTCCTCCTACACCTAAAATCCTTGACGAGTTCTCTATGGTTTTTGGCAATTGTAATTCTCTTGCGAAGAGTTGTTTGCTCCTACCAAAGAGTTCTTCGCTCCTACCACGTGTGGATTATTTGTGGAGGTGATACTCAAGCGAAAATCACTTTGGTTTGTAACAACCAAGTGAGCGATGATAAGAAAATTTTCTTTCAAATTTGCTGCATTCTTCGATTATAAGTACTAAATATCTTATCTGATATATATGTTCACTTGATATTTTGTAATCAATATGCTTAAATTCCACTAGGCAATTAGATTGTTTGCTCATTTTGATTCCAGCACTAATGGTTATGAGACGTCAAATTACGAGCATGTATAAAGCCCGCCACCATAAAATACTCTCAAGAGATGGTTCATAGTGAAGGAGAATTGGGAAAGCATCCCCTATCCTAACAATCTTGTCATGAGTGAGCAAACTAGAGGGAATGTCATGAATTTGGATCAAAAAATGAAAGAGCCTCAGAGATACCTGATTGAGAATCAAGTTTTGTGTCTATGGCTTTAGGCAGGGGTGCAAATTTCATACCAACCACGGATAGCCCTTCAAGACATGCTTTCGATCCTCCTCCTTCTCAAAACCTATTAAGAACAGAGTGTTGGATTTCAGAATAACCCTAAAGTCACCTTTGATGCACCAAATCTCCTTTAATTGGTTCCACTTTTGAGATGCAGTGATCTTTTTCCTTACAAAACTGTTGCCGATGACATTTCTTTTGATACAAAGGATTATATTTTATTGAAAATGAAACAAGAAATAGTTTGTTACGTTATATGTACAGTAGTCCAACTATTTCATTCACAAACCAATGAAATATATCTTGCCGATGACATAGGTGCGTGCTACCAGGGTGCCTAAGCTCTTCTCAATCCGGAGGTCGATGACAAATTTCTGTTTACGAGCCATGAGGTTGTGGCAGGTAATTTCTGATCTAGGAACGGCATTTTGATTTCCCTATGACTGGATACTAAAGAACTCAAAGAGTAGTATTATGGCGAGATCTTGTAGTGGATGACAAGGCTGCGGACGAATTGATAGTGGTTTTCTACTAAGTAAACAATAGATCGTTAAAGTGAAAAGCATAATGTATATATAGCTTTTCTTTTCTTTTTTTTTGGTAAATGTTAAGTTTAGGTTGAGTGGAAATAGCTTTTCTTTTCTAATTCTACAACATGATGCCATTCCTAATATTTCTTATCGAGTCATCGAAACACATTGCTGGACATATCTATCAAAGGCGAAGTGAGTATCATGGGGTTTTATACTAGTAATAACCGATTTTGTTCTCTTTGAATAGGTTTTAAGTCCAAATCTTAGTTTTTATCACTCACCACAGTCAGGAGAGCGATGCAATTCCGATCTAAATTAGTAAGATAAAGTTTGAATAGCAAATGTTTGCTGCCCACAACCAGATCAGATGGGCAATAAAAAAAGGAGCAGTAGGTTAGTATGTAAATTAATTTTTCAAAAAAATTGTGTTGGGATGCCATCTATCGGCATGATAACATTTTATGTTCTGGTATAACTATTGCTTAGTGTCATATCTAAAATATAATATAATATACTTAATCATATCTTAGTTTTAGTTTTATTAGCTTTTTCACTATCTAAAAAATTGTGACATTCAATTAACGAGAGAAAAATTAAAATATTTAACGAATTAAAAATTATTAAGAAAAAGAATGAGTACTATTATGTGCCTTGTAATTACTTATTATTCAAGTAAGAATTTAATGATTTGAAATATAATAATAAAAATTGAGTTTTTGGGTTTTATGTGCCCTCATATTTAGTGGTTTGGACAATTATATATTCCGACATTTTTCTTGGCCAGTCATAAACCTCGACAAAGCGATTGTTGAACTAGAAATATTGGTTATTGTGCACAAATTGTAATTTTGAATGCACATGGATAAACAAATATACAAGAAACATTAAAAAAATTATGATATGGAAAAAATAAAAAAATAATAATTTACTATGTAAATTATAACTCAGTTAGAATTGATTTATTTATTTTATAAAATCTTTCATTCTTTTCGAAATAATAGACATACCCATAGGGAGACTTATGGAGACTCACCCACCATATCCAGTTCTGCAATCCGGATCGAATCGGATTAGTCGGGGCAAAGATCCAGATACGGATGGGGAACCAAAAAAAATATTAGACATACCAATGTTTTGAAATACTTTATTGAATAATGATGTAATATGTTTAAATATTATTTACACTTAAATTGAGAAAAGTATTAGTGATCATGTTAAGATCAAAATATTGAACATATAGGATGGAAATTTTATTTTAGAGTATAAATTTTATGTTACTCTTGACTAAAAAGGTAAAATCAAAACATTCAATAGAGTGAAAAATAATTAAAGTATAATAATATCATATGCTTATCACGTCATAATTTAGTTGGAGTTGACTTAGTTCGATACATCTTAGTTGGGGTTAAATATACTTTACTTACCTCAACATTATTTTTAGAACAAATTGGTACCTCAACTAAAAAATCTTGTCTTGGTACCTTAATTATACTATTTTAAAATTTAATACTTTGAGTTGAACTAATTTGAGGTTCAACTCTTTTGTTCGTAGAAAGTATCAAAATATATTCTAAAAATACTTGGTAGTGAGTGTCCTGTTGGTTTATGAAGAGGATGTTAGGATATTAAACTCTTGTATGTGTTCTTTTGTAGTATATGATACAATCTAAGACCCATTTGACTGATAGATAACTGCGGAGCCTGAAAAATTCTTTGAGTTTAATATAAATCGTTTATATCAAAAAAAAAAAGTATCAATGTAAGACACATGATCTCAACAAAGATGTTGAAAATTATTCTTGAATTTTTTTAAAAATACTAATAAGAAAATGAAGAATTAAAAAATTTTAAAATAAAAAATAGAAAGACAAAACACACTCACAGCGTCCCTTCCTCATTATTTTTTTCTAATTTTTTAAACTTTTTTAACACAAATCCGGATTAGTCAGGAAGAAACAAAATAAATAAGCGGGCCCTTGATGCATAAGGACATGGAATGGGGATCTAATGATCTATATCTGGTCGGGGCTTTATCCACCCGGCTACTTTGCGCCATGTGTAGGTTTGCGCTTCTCTATCAATGCAGCTATTAGCTAATCCGAAGATACTATATACTAATAGTATTTGGTTTCTATATTAATGAGATACAAAGACTGAATTCTGTTGGATAATAGTGAGTCCACCCATAAGGGGTGCTCACTTATGCCCAACTAGGCCCAACTAGTGCATTATATAAGCCACCACAAGGAGAGGTTGATACACTGAGTATTGTACACATATGTTGGGTAAACACTAAGATAGCCTACACACATTGCATTCTAGGGTTTAGACCGTGGAAACTAGGAGGCCGATCCGACATACTATGATGGTCTCTACCGACCAATAATTCAAGCCGTGGCTCCCGATCCTGACAACGCTTCCGCTTCACTCTTATAGATAAGTCTCCTTATCTATGTTATGTATATGTACATGAATTTCTTTATTGGTAGCGGAGCCATAAGGCTTTTTTTCTTGCTTAATTGGTTTGTTCAATTCGTTGGATTTGATTTGTTCAATTCATTGGTCAATTGTTTTGATGTTTGATTAATTTGTTTCATCGGCATCATGCGGTCATCAATTGTTTTTTATTTTGGTGAAGACAAAATTATTTTGCAATATAATCAACGATTGTATATTGTTGAAACGAATCTTTTATTTCACTATTAAAAGGCTGTACAATCGATGTGTGAATGACGATTGTATTCATGTATGCAATATATGATTGCATGACTGTTCCTTGATTAAACAATTGTACATGACCCCAAACTATTTGTGTATACTTTGTTGGAATGGTTTTATTTGATATCAGTGTTGATTAATTTCTATAATTAGTCATGCCTCACCACGCTTTTGGTTTGATTTTATTGGTAAAATAATAATAAAAAATTACTGGATCTGTGTTCTTGGAGAACAGTGGAACATACAACCCGAGAAACCCATCACCCATACCCATCGCTGCACACGGTGGCAGACAGGGCTTGAGTTGCTACACACGGCAGTGATTGAGGCGGGAAGTGACTCGCACCGCAGTGTCCACAGACGGTGAAAGCATGCGGCGGCGTGATTCCCTATGCTCGAAACCGCGGCAGTGGATCATTCAGGGGGCTTCTGGGTGGCGGCCGTTGAAGCAGGCGGCACGGGCTGTGGAGCGCGATTTGTTTGCGTGTCCGGCGGCATGTGCGGCTGCTATGGTGGCTTCCGTCGCCGCTGCATCTTCCCTGGCCGCGGAAGGCTTCGTCTACTGTTGGCGGTGGATGTGAGTTCCAGTGGGAGCTCCTCCAAGTCGGCGGCAACTGTGTGTTCTTTTGGGGAAGAAGATGCCTAGGGCATCCTTTCCAAATCGAACGGCTAAGATTCATCTAATCGTGTGGCTGTGAGCAATACGAAAAAAAAAGAGAATAAAAACTGAAATGTTGGCAAGCCGAATAAGCGCTGCCTAAGCTGAGTCACTTCGCATCACACGAGCAGAGCCGAATGAGCCGATTCTTGAGCCGGAAAAGCCATATGGGCTTTGTGATTATATGGGCTTTGGTAGCCTATATTAACTGGGTTGGACAAATTTAGTGGGCATAAGGCCATTTATTTAAGACATAAGGTCTCATTAATTTTATTTTGTATGGCCTATATCAAACATATGGTTTAGTTAAAATTAATTTAGGATAACGGTCTAAATTAATTTCTTTTTTATGTGGCCTATAAAAATAAAATTGACTTATTTTAGACAGATGGTTTAAAATTACTTTCTTTCTATCAACATATGGTTGAATAAAATAATATGGACTTATTTTAGACATATGGTCTAAATTATTAATTTTATCGGGTTTGAAACCTAGTAAAAATGACTAAAATCTAATATTTATACTGTATAACCCCATAATTTGAGTGTACCTGTGTGGCAAGATTTTATTGGAACAATTAGTTATTATCTTCTCACATTAAAAAATACAAAAATCTTTTTTATTTATTTTTAAAAAGTAAATAATATTTATTTTCTACCCTTCTAACTATTTGGAATTAGAAAACCTTCCTTTCTCACCTTACTATATGTTTATAACGTTTAGAAATCTTCTAAACAAATGTCTATCTATTTATCTAAAACATAACTCCTTTTGAGAATTAGAAAAGCATAACTCCATACAAGATTGAAATTAAAAAAACATGACTTCAATGATTCTACTTCATTAATTTTCCATCTTCTTTCTACATTTATAGAGTTTTTCTCCAGATAATTAAAAAAATTCATAGTCCAGTCTTATGCTGCTCTAATTGAATGATTACAATGAATTTTTTTGAAAAAAATTACAAAGCCTTCACTTAAAATAAAAACATCTTGATTTGAATTACACTTCAACCAAAATTAAAGATAAGTGTGTGTTTAATTCAAATGTTGCAATCTAACAAGGAAGTTTAAGCTTGTTTAGAGGAGGCCATGACACCCTAACTAGTTATCTATATATATTGTGTAGTGTATGTAATAACTTATATAATTTAGTGATTTTTTTCCTGAACCTCCTATATGACCTCCATAATCTCATGCAGTTTTCATTTTTTGAAATAATTTATGTGTTAAGTTTATTGCCTCACTTTGTTGTTAAGATATTATTTTCTTTGTGTAATATGAAATACCTACGACACCATGTCTCTAGTGTGCAAAATAATTATGTTTACCTGGTTTATTGTCATTATCTTTTGAAACAATTTTGTTTAATAGTTTCAAAATTTTTTCCTCATTTGCATTTCATAAAAAATAATTTCTTTCATTTATAATATTAACTTAATAAAACCTGCCAAAAAAATAATTTTACTATCTTATAAGAAAAATAATTTTAAAATAATTTTTAATTTTACTTATGTCTGTTTCCAAAAAAATAATTCTACTATCTTATAATTTTAAATTCTGAAAACATGACAAGTTATGTTTACCACTATCGCTATATTTTGAAAAAAAATAATTTCTAATTTTTTTCTCATTTTTATTTCCAAAAAAATAATTTTGTTATTTATAATATTAATTGCTAAAAAATATAAATTTTTTTTTCTTTATTTTTTTATAATTTCCTATTTTTTTACTCGTTACCATTTCCAAGAAAATATTTTATCATTTTACAATTTTAAATTCTAACAACGTGTGAAATTATTGTAGGATATTTGTATAACAATTTTCAAATTTTTTCCCATTTCTAATTCCAGGAAAATAATTTTCCTCAATTTATGCCTTTAAATTTTAAAAACATGTCAAAGTAGTCTCCAAGATTTTCTTATCATTTTTTATTTTTTTATTTTTCCTTGTCATCATTTCTAAAAAAAATAATTTTTAAATTAATAATTTCAAATTATAGGAAATCATTAGAAAAGTAGTGCCCTTAATTTTTATTTATATTTTTTCTTATTTTTAGGAAATAATTTTTCTAAGATAAAAATAAGTAAAATAAAAAAATATCAAAATTACTATGCATATGTTTCAGTCTCATAATGAGACACATATCAATCTCTCTGAGTAATTACCTATAATTATGTAAGAAGAACAATAATAACATGTTTCATAAGATTTAAAGAATCAAATTAATCTATAATATATATTAAAATGTGAATCAGGAAAGCCAATAAATTGACAACATTACCATTTATTAATAGTTAATTAATAAAAAAATAAAAATTACTAATTTAAGTTTTCTATTTTTTATATTCTAATTAACACTCATGAATTAATCTAACATACCAATCAATAATTTTTTTTAAACACATGCCAATTAATAATTAGTCTCACTACTCCTAATTAAAAATTAATTCGAAATAATATATTTCTAAATTTATTATATGTAATACTATTCTTATTCCCCTATATATCATAATAATTGAGAGCTCAAGCCCTTCATCATTTGAGATTTACATCCAAATAATTTGTGAAATTTCTTTTTTTCTTTAAAATTCTTGCAATTTTTGGATGCCAATACTATAACCTCTTACAAATCAACCAGTTCCTTCTTTTTATTTTTCTATTTCAAGAAAAACAAATTTACAGCTAAATAATTTTTGAAGTATAAATTATAGAATATATTAAATGTTTTTACACAAATATAAAATCTTTATTAATGATAAAATTGTCCAAGAAATCTAAAGGAATAACTATTCTTCTGTTGTTCTATATTAATGAAGCGCCCCGACCCGTATTTATCGGTCACAGTAAACACGTGCCGAAACTATTCTTATTGATAGAACAGACAGTACATCACAGTCAAAATACTACACGGTAAATCCAAATACAGCAAAAGTACAAAGCAACATCTGTCACCCACACTCGGGGACCATTATTCAATCCACACTCAAAGCTCAACAAAGCAGCACAATCCAGTATATCAACAACATAAGCAACATAGGAAAGCAGCAACACAGCAACATATACAACACAGCAGCGGAAGACTTAAATGCACATGCAGCGGAGGTATGGATCCGGAATCAGGTGGAGAAGAAAGCAGCAGCCATCGAACGTCGTACCTGAACTACGAAGCAACTAGAACTACGGGGTGAAACCCCGCAGGCGAGGGGTGAGTCCGAAGTGCTCACCGACGAAGGATAAACAGTGATATATAATCAACCATAATACTTTCAAAGTAACACAGACAATCACAATACAAATTTTCTACTAACTACAACTGAGCCAAGACCAAAAGAATGCATATTATTATTATTACCAATTTTATCTTCCGGGCCCCGTCACTAGACAAGCTAGGGTCGTACCTGGTTATTAACTAATTCTGGATGCCAGGCCAAAACACAATCCGGGATCAACATCCCCAACAACAACCAATCTGGGATCAACATCTCAATATCAACAAATCCGGGATCAACATCCCAATATCAACAAATCCGGGATCAACATCCTAATAACAGCCAACCAAACCGGCCATGACACCACAGAACTAGCCTCTAACCATCTAGTCGTACCACTACTTTCCACGTGACAATTATATCATCATCACAATTCAGTCCAGTACCATTACTCTTCCATCAATTATCCAATTTTCTATTATCTCAGATTAATCCACAGACTCAATCTCTTATCACAATCTCATATCACTAACTATACAAAATTATTAGTTCAACTTTATATCCAACTCAATATACACAAGTCTAACACAATCCAACAACAGCATCAACAATTCCACAACAATCAAGTAACAGACAATAATCATATCAGTAGTTCAATCAAACAACAAAAATACACACACAGCATTACGGGCACATATCAAGGGTTATCCATCCTCACCTTAGCCGATTATCAGTTATGGAATTGTCCAACAGACTCCAAGTCCGGTTCCTCAGGTATCTGCTCGTTATCAACACCTATATCACACAAATAATATGCACACATAAGTGATATGCAAATGTCATGCTCGTACTATATACCGTAAATTAAATACAAGCTCGTCTCGGTTACCTCCCCGGGTTAATTTTTCATTATCGTCATAATTCACCATTTAATTTCCACGTGCCCAAACTATACTATACTTATACCCGGTTATTATTCCGGTACAATGCTTCTTTGATAATACCCTTTCTATATCTATTTCCTCAAGTTAATTATCTTTTTCCATAATATAATATTCCATGTGTATTTCCAAAATTATTTTCTAAAATATAAACCTTATTATTATTTTCCTTCCATTTAATTCCCTTTCCAGATTATATTATTTATTTATTTTTTAAAAAAAATTGGACTGGGCCAAATAGTACTAGCCCAAACCCACCAAATAGGCCTATCCTAGACCCCAAACAGGAGCCCAGGTAGCAGCCCATGCGGCGGGCCCAGGTGGCCAGCCCATCTCAAGTCAGCCCAGCCCCAAAGCTTAAGCCCAGGTCACCCAGACCCAAGCCACAACCCGGTTGAGACAACGGGTCAGCCCGACCCGAGGTCACAACCCGACGCGTGCAACGGGTCGCACCTCACCTTGGAGGCTGTGGCGGTGACAGCAAGTCGAGGAGGAAACAGCACGGTCAGAGATGCGAGACGGAGGCAACGGCGACCGCTGCAAGTCGTGGAGGAGGCGGCGGCGTGTCGTCGGGTAGATGAACGCGACTGGGAGAGAGTAGAGGAGAGGGGCTGCTGGTGGCGTGACCACGCACGAAAGGTGAGAAGGAAGGCGGTGCAGGTGGTCGAAGATGGTGATGTTGTTTCGGTGGCGTGTGGTGCCGGTGGTGGCTCGGCCACAGGGAGAGGAAGAAGGAAGAAGAAGGTGGGTGTTGGGGGTGGTCAAAAACAACGGCGTTTGTGTGTGTGTGCTTCCCCTTTTTTTTTCTTTTGCAGGATTCTAAGGTTGTGTATGCAGGAGATGGTTTTGCAGGTGTTTTGCAGTGAAGGGTGGCTACTGGCTGATGGTTTGCAGAGGAAATGGCGTGTACTGGGAAGGCAGATGAAGGCACAGGTAAGGTGAAGCACGGGCAAAATACTGGTGAGGCACGGGCAATACAATATGCTCACAGGCTTCACAGTAACCCAACACTGTGCGGCATGTGAGGCGGGTTCTGTCCGGACCAGAAAATAACTAATGTACCCCCTTGACTTTATTTCTGGTCCGATAACTCGGGGTTAATCCCGACTTTTCTGAAGATTCCTGGACCCGAAAAATTCCAACTTTAGTCCGAAACATCCGCAGAAAAATCCCGAACGTGGGACAAGGCTCGGTTTCAGAATCCGATGCACGAATTACCATAAATTAATTACCCAAGATTAGTAACAGCCCGGGTAAAATTTTTGATTTTTACCGGGACTGTAGAAGTCGTTTTACCGTGATTTACTGTTGAATTAATCTCGGGTAATTAATTCGAGGTAAATCGGTAATCGTTTTTCGAAACCGAGAGTTTTCCCGCGCTCGGGAGTGTCTTTCCAACTAACCGAGCCTCGGTTTTCAGTTCCGAGAGTTGGTCGACGCTCGGGAGAATTAATCGGATTTTCCGAGCCCAAGTTGTATTTTTGGACTCGGGACGGAATTTGTCGGAAAGACGGGAGTATCCCTGCGTCTACGAGATTCTGACGCGAGAATCCGGACCGGCCAACGAGCTTGTCTCGAGCCACTCCTCTTTCTCTTTTCTTTCTCTTCCTCTTTCCCGGCTACACTTCTTCTCTCCCCCGGTTTTCCTTCAGCCGCAGGCCCCACCTCTCTTCTTTCTTCCTTTCTTTCCCTTCTCTCTTCCCCTTTTTCTTTTCTTTTTTCTCCTTCTTTCTCTCTTTCTCATTTCGCCGGCCCTCCCTTTCTTTTCATTTCTAACCCGTGACTTCCTTACCTTTGTCTTCTTCCTCCCTTCCTTCCCCTTATCCTCTCTTCACCTCAGGCCTCTGCCGACACACACCACCTCTCTCTCCCTCTCTCTCCCCCTCGTCTCCTCAGTCCTTCCTTCCTCTGCCGGCACCACCCCGTCCTCTCTTCCTCTCCCTCACATCCCTTCACCACCACAACCAGCTCCTGCACCCACCGCCACCAAACAACCACGCGCAGGCCACAACCTTCCTCCCTCTCCTCTTCCTTCCTCTTCACAGCCACCAACAACCCGATCCATAACACACCGGCGCCGCCCTCCTCTTTTTCCTCTTCCTCGCCGCCATCACCGGAGGTCCGAGTTCGAGCCGCCTGTCGCAGCTGCTCCTGACCGCCGCCGCCTTGGATCGTCCTTCTTCTCCTCTTCATCGCGCCGCCTCAGGTAGTGCCGCCCTACCTCTTCTCTTCCTCTGCAACTCACGCCGGAGCCGTGACCGCCGCTCTGCTGCTCGTGAGTCTCTTCTATCCACAGTCCTTTCTTTTTTTTCTTTACTCCAATTTTTGTTGATTTGGGCTAATCCCATCTGGATTTGTGTTTCTCGTGGGTTTGTCGTTGCTGGGTGGTTTGTTGGGTGTTTTGGGAAGGTAATGGCTGCAACTAATGTGGACGATGGTGTCCTGCTGTTCGGTGGTAGTTTGTGGGTGTACCGTGGAGGTGTTGGCCGTAGATGGTCGTTGGAGGGGTTCCTGTGTTGTTGAACGGCGTGTTGGATTTTGGGGTGTTCTGCTGCGTGAACAGTAACCTGGGAGCATTGGATGTGTTGAGGACTGCGTGAACAGTGTTTGGCCGGAATCCGGCGAGTTTCCAGCAGTCCCGGGAATTTTCCGGCAGCCTCGAAAATTTTCCAGCGAGGTCTCGGGTATCGTTCCACGAAACAGAACCGTTGACGGAATACCTTGGTAACTCTTTGGACCCGATTAACTTCCATGAGCTCGGGTTTGGGCTCGGTGCACAAATGGGCTCGGAAACGGGCCGATGTGCGGAGGCCCATGTTCTCGGGACGATATTAACGAACTTGTTTAACGGAACCAAACAACCGGACAGATTAATAAACAGCTCTAATTAAATTTTGGTTTAACGTTTAATAATTCGATCCACGTTCCTTTGGAGTACGTCCTTAATATAATTAATCAAAAGTTAATCCATATCACGATTTACTATTTCCCTTGCGCTAAAATTAGGGAAGGGTCATAATATTAATACTTATCTTATAAGCAATCTAGACATTGATTATACTACTATTTGTGAATATACTACTATATGAATATATTGGTATTATTTTACTAGTCTAATGAAAATAGTAATATAGAAACACGCATGTAGAATTTACGTATATATGCTTATGTTAATAAATGATAAGATATTGAATACAAGCTATATTCTCGGTATGTATATTATTCCCATCTATTGAATTTTATTATTGAAAGCTATACTAAACATTACTAGATGCGAGTTTAATTTATTATATTACTAAATATCTATTACATTATTTTAGGAGCTATATTATTAATACTACTTTTACCTTAATTATAATTGCCGATTACATAAGAGTATATTCACTCATAAAAGTTACTTTTTATTTTGCAGTACGTTATAATTATTTTATACCATATACTGGCTATGTTAATTAATTGTCAATGGCACTATTCCAATTTAACAGTTTTGTTATTAGATATATTACTTGTATGCTTATTATGACATGTTTGGCGTTTTCACTACTTTAATTAATACGACCGTAGTCCACACATTTATCATTTTTATTTTTATTTTCATTGGGAATAATTGTTTTATGAAATGCTATCTACTTTATATTATGATATCGGTTACAAGTATTTTATGGGATATAATTATTTTACAACCGTAAAAGTAACATTTAATGGAAACGGTTCGGGAACGACGATAACGATGTTAATTGTGGATAAGCCGAATAATAAATTAATCTCATGCATTGCATTCTTCGGTGTGCATTATAAGTGATTGTATGTGTTGACATGATATAGGGACAAACAAAGCCATATGGATTATGTGCCGATTTCAGAGATACATCAGGTGAGGATGGATAAACCTTGATATGTGCCCGTAATGCTGTGTGTGTATTTCTGTTGTTTGTGTATTTTTGCTGTTTGATGGAACTGCTGAAATGGATATTGTTGGTTGATTGACTGCTATGACGTTGTTGTTGTGTGCTTTGTGTTCGAAAGAATTACAGAGATGTTGATTGCCGACTGTTTGACTGTTGTGGTTATCATTGGTGATGTTAGGCTGTGATATTGGTTTTGTGATAATGTGTAGAGAATAATGATGAACTGGTATATGGTCGATGTGGATAATTGAGGAAAAGAATAATGAGTATTGGGAATGGAATTGGAACTGAAAGTGAGATGATGATATATTGTCACTCGGAAAGTAGTGGTACGACTAGATGGTTAGAGACTAGTTCTGTGGTGCCTTGCCAGAGGGTTTGTTGGTTGGGGTGTTGACCCCGGATTTGTGATATTGGGATGTTGATCCCGGATTTGTGATATTGGGGTGTTGACCCCGGATTTGAGATATTGGGATGTTGATCCCGGATTTGAGATATGGGGATGTTGATCCCGGATTGTGGTGGGGCCTGGCATCCGGAATTAGTTAATAACCAGGTACGACCCTAGCTTGTCCAGTGACGGGGCCCGGAAGATAAAATTGGTACTAAAAATAATTAAGCATTCATTGGTCTTGATATAGTTGTTATGATAATTTACTCGTGATGTGATTGGTTGAGTTTGATGTGATTACGTGAGATTCTTGACGTGTTGGTTGTGTTAGATTCCTTGATGTGTTGTTTGATTTAGATTCCACTGTTATGTTGCTTGTAATAGACTCATCTGATTTGATGGTTGCATTACTTCGAAAGTGTTACGGTTGATTATATATCACTGTTTATCTTTCGTCGGTGAGCGCTTCGGACTCAGCCCTCGCCTGCGGGGTTTCATCCCGTAGGATGAGTTGTTTCATGTACAGGCTTGGTGCATTCCAGACAGGCTGCAGCATTTCCCTTGGAAAGGCTTGGATCCATAGATTGCATGTGTCGCATACCGTGTTAGTGAGTTTAAGTCTTCCGCTGTGCATATTGTTATTGTTGTTGGGCCATTGGGCCAGTTTCATTATTATTGATGTTATTGATGTTGGGCCGTAGGGCCATATTGTTGTTTATATTCTTGGGCTGTTGAGCCAGGGTTATGCTTTATACACTGTATGCTAGGCCTTGTTGGGCTGGGTTGTCACAGTTCCGGCACGTGTTTACTGTATACGGTAAATACGGGTCGGGGCGTTTCATTTTGGTAGCGGAGCGGGCGTTATGTCTTGTCGGGCAGTCTATGTGTGTTGTTGTCTTGTTTGCATAGTTCGCTCCATTTGTTATTTATTTTATATCATTTAGTTAAGTGCATTATGGATCCAGTCAGGGGACACCAGCTATCGCGGAACATACACATATGAGGTCATGATGCCATAATTTATGCGAAAATACAAATATTATTAATGTTGCAAGTACTGATATTATAAAGGGAAATAGTATAAAAAGGGAAATATTACATTGATTTTTGATATTTTATAAAAATAAGAAAATACATTTAACGGTTTGCAACGACGTTGACACGGAAGCTATTTGCGTCGCTGTTGACGTTGACCGTGACTCTGTCGCTCCAAGAGAACCACATGCCGCCTCTGTCGCGCTGGCCAGGAATCTCAAACCGGTTAGCTTGAGGGAATCGGAGTGGAATCAGACCGTGATCGTCTCGTGGTTGCCACTGCGTTTCCGTCAGAAGAACCATGTTGGGCTTGTACTGGTTCTTCAAGTCCCTCAGGGTTCGTGAGAACTCCTGTGCACGTCTTGCCACTCCTCTGCAGTTCCACACCAGTAGCCGTACCTTTGGCCAGGTTGGAGGTAGCCGAGTCATTCTGGGTATGCTCTGGGCTGTCATTGCGAGTTGGTAGTAAGCACTTTGCTCCACAGTCTGGCAAGTGGACTCCAGGTTGAACTCCTGTAGCCTATCCGAGATGAAGAACATCACGGAGTTTGCTGAGCCGTAGTAGGAAGTCCTCAGTGTCCCATGGTCCTTTAGGAAGAATACCTCTTCCATGGGAGTGACGAAGAATCTTGAGGAGTAGAGCTCGTCGACGAAAACTAGACGTGGCATTCTGCCGAGCTCGTTCGGCAGCTCCTCAGCACGTTCGCTGACCATGTTGTACGCCAGACGGTTTCTCCTGCCGAGATTGGCACCTTCGACAAAGAACACCGACGAGGGAGCAGGCATCTTGATTTGGACGTGTGGGGTTTTGCTTTGAACGTTGTGGTTTTGTTCTCTGAGAGTTTTGTTTGCTTTAATGCTTTTAGTGATTTACACCTCACTGCTCCTTCTTTTATACTCTTATGGGGAGCGTGATTACGGTTTTGATTTTCAAGATTTTGTTTTTGAATTTAACGTTGCTTGCATTTATTTCTTTACGCGTTTTTCGGACCCATGCCAGAGATTTTCAGCCTATTTTCAACACATGATTTTATTTCGCTCTGGCTACCTTGTCTTTTATTTTATGGCCTTTCTATATATTTCTTGCATCTTTTATCACAAGCATCCGTGACCGTTGTGGCTAGACGGATGGGACCGTATCTCGAGTAGAGCGCATGTGCGACAAGCTCACAGCTGTTCGGACATCGTGGAGAGATACGAGCTTTGACAGACGTTTTTGGCCCATGCGGAAATGGTGAACAAGTGGGTAACGTGTCCTTCGAGGGACACAGGATGTTCCCGTGATCATCGCCTTCCGAGTTAACGGGTATCTTTTTCACGAGGTTAACCGACGTCACCGTTAGTTGTACGGAACATTTTATGATTCGAGGATGTT
This sequence comes from Turnera subulata, assembly GCA_028386065.3. Lineage (NCBI taxonomy): Eukaryota > Viridiplantae > Streptophyta > Magnoliopsida > Malpighiales > Passifloraceae > Turnera > Turnera subulata. The sequence goes on from JAKUCV010007203.1 coordinate 58,520, forward strand.
CACGTCCGATACGAACACCGTTCATGAAACATATTTAGTTTAAATTTCTTTTTGTTCGATTTTGTTAAACGAGTTTTATTTTTACTATCTTTAAATTTGATTTTATATTCTTATTATTGATTTTTGTTTTACCTTGAGACGTTTTATTTTTCCATTTGACATAAGATTTCTTAACATAAGAGAATTTTGATTTAAAAAGGAAATTTATTTTATTTATTTATTTCATAAAGGTGTTACAACATAGAAGAAGTGCTCTAAGGAGCTACTTGCTTCTCAAGGTCTTTTACAAGCTGTTGAACGTTCCTTAAGTGTGGGAAGAGCTCCGCACACGCCAGTTCAATCTGTGCCACCGCCGAGCTGATCTTCCTCAGGGAGACGTTCAGCTGCGTCAACTTCTGCTGCAGTGTGCTGCTCTCAGCTACCGCTTTGCCTTTCTTGTCCTCAGCTTTCTTGCCGGCACGCTTCTTCCGTCGTTTTGGGGAGACCACCATGTGCTCCTCCAGACCGATGATGTTGGTCTTGAACCGCTTCTTCGGAGGCTCTTCATCGGAGCTTGTTGGGAAAGCTGTGCCGCCGATGTAGCTGTTGTTCTCGAAATCTGAGGTCGTACGAGAACGAAGTGGAGAGTCCATGGCTGAGAGTGAATGTTTCAGCTGTGAGGTTTGGTATTTATAAGCGGAAGAGATGTCGCTTAAGGGTATAAGCGGTATCTCATGTTAAGGTTGGATACCTGACAAAGTGTGCCAAAATCTTATCATGGTAGGACCCACGGATAAGACGGAATTTCGGGGACGAAATTCTTTTTTAAGGTGGGTAGACTGTAACAGCCCGGGTAAAATTTTTGATTTTTACCGGGACTGTAGAAGTCGTTTTACCGTGATTTACTGTTGAATTAATCTCGGGTAATTAATTCGAGGTAAATCGGTAATCGTTTTTCGAAACCGAGAGTTTTCCCGCGCTCGGGAGTGTCTTCCCAACTAACCGAGCCTCGGTTTTTAGTTCCGAGAGTTGGTCGACGCTCGGGAGAATTAATCGGATTTTCCGAGCCCAAGTTGTATTTTTGGACTCGGGACGGAATTTGTCAGAAAGACGGGAGTATCCCTGCGTCTACGAGATTCCGACGCGAGAATCCGGACCGGCCAACGAGCTTGTCCCGAGCCACTCCTCTTCCTCTTTTCTTTCTTTTCCTCTTTCCCGGCTACACTTCTTCTCTCCCCCGGTTTTCCTTCAGCCGCGGGCCCCACCTCTCTTCTTTCTTCCTTTCTTTCCCTTCTCTCTTCCCCTTTTACTTTTCTTTTTTCTCCTTCTTTCTTTCTTTCTCCTTCCGCCGGCCCTCCCTTTCTTTTCATTTCTAACCCGTGACTTCCTTACCTTTGTCTTCTTCCTCCCTTCCTTCCCCTTATCCTCTCTTCACCTCAGGCCTCTGCCGACACACACCACCTCTCTCTCCCTCTCTTTCCCCCTCGTCTCCTCAGTCCTTCCTTCCTCTGCCGGCACCACCCCGTCCTCTCTTCCTCTCCCTCACATCCCCTCACCACCACAACCAGCTCCTGCACCCACCGCCACCGAACAACCACGCGCAGGCCACAACCTTCCTCCCTCTCCTCTTCCTTCCTCTTCACAGCCACCAACAACCCGATCCATAACACACCAGCGCCGCCCTCCTCTTTTTCCTCTTCCTCGCCGCCATCACCGGAGGTCCGAGTTCGAGCCGCCTGTCGCAGCTGCTCCTGACCGCCGCCGCCTTGGATCGTCCTTCTTCTCCTCTTCATCGCGCCGCCTCAGGTAGTGCCGCCCTACCTCTTCTCTTCCTCTGCAACTCACGCCGGAGCCGTGACCGCCGCTCTGCTGCTTGTGAGTCTCTTCTATCCACAGTCCTTTCTTTTTTTTCTTTACTCTAATTTCTGTTGATTTGGGCTAATCCCATCTGGATTTGTGTTTCTCGTGGGTTTGTCGTTGCTGGGTGGTTTGTTGGGTGTTTTGGGAAGGTAATGGCTGCAACTAATGTGGACGATGGTGTCCTGCTGTTCGGTGGTAGTTTGTGGGTGTACCGTGGAGGTGTTGGCCGAAGATGGTCGTTGGAGGGGTTCCTGTGTTGTTGAACGGCGTGTTGGATTTTGGGGTGTTCTGCTGCGTGAACAGTAACCTGGGAGCATTGGACGTGTTGAGGACTGCGTGAACAGTGTTTGGCCGGAATCCGGCGAGTTTCCGGCAGTCCCGGGAATTTTCCGGCAGCCTCGGAAATTTTCCAGCGAGGTCTCGGGTATCGTTCCACGAGACAGAACCGTTGACGGAATACCTTGGTAACTCTTTGGACCCGATTAACTTCCATGAGCTCGGGTTTGGGCTCGGTGCACAAATGGGCTCGGAAACGGGCCGATGTGCGGAGGCCCATGTTCTCGGGACGATATTAACGAACTTGTTTAACAGAACCAAACAACCGGACAGATTAATAAACAGCTCTAATTAAATTTTGGTTTAACGTTTAATAATTCGATCCACGTTCCTTTGGAGTACGTCCTTAATATAATTAATCAAAAGTTAATCCATATCACGATTTACTATTTCCCTTGCGCTAAAATTAGGGAAGGGTCATAATATTAATACTTATCTTATAAGCAACCTAGACATTGATTATACTACTATTTGTGAATATACTACTATATGATATATTGGTATTATTTTACTAGTCTAATGAAAATAGTAATATAGAAACACGCATGTAGAATTTACGTATAGATGCTTATGTTAATAAATGATAAGATATTGAATACAAGCTATATTCTCGGTATGTATATTATTCCCATCTATTGAATTTTATTATTGAAAGCTATACTAAACATTACTAGATGCGAGTTTAATTTATTATATTACTAAATATCTATTACATTATTTTAGGAGCTATATTATTAATACTACTTTTACCTTAATTATAATTTATTTAACAGTTTTGTTATTAGATATATTACTTGTATGCTTATTATGACATGTTTGGCGTTTTCACTACTTTAATTAATACGACCGTAGTCCACACATTTATCATTTTTATTTTTATTTTCATTGGGAATAATTGTTTTATGAAATGCTATCTACTTTATATTATGATATCGGTTACAAGTATTTTATGGGATATAATTAGTTTACAACCGTAAAAGTAACATTTAATGGAAACGGTTCGGGAACGACGATAACGATGTTAATTGTGGATAAGCCGAATAATGAATTAATCTCATGCATTGCATTCTTCGGTGTGCATTATAAGTGATTGTATGTGTTGACATGATATAGGGACAGACAAAGCCATATGGATTATGTGCCGATTTCAGAGATACATCAGGTGAGGATGGATAAACCTTGATATGTGCCCGTAATGCTGTGTGTATATTTCTGTTGTTTGTGTATTTTTGCTGTTTGATGGAACTGCTGAAATGGATATTGTTGGTTGATTGACTGCTATGACGTTGTTGTTGTGTGCTTTGTGTTCGATAGAATTACAGAGATGTTGATTGTCGACTGTTTGACTGTTGTGGTTATCATTGGTGATGTTAGGTTGTGATATTGGTTTTGTGATAATGTGTAGAGAATAATGATGAACTGGAATATGGTCGATGTGGATAATTGAGGAAAAGAATAATGAGTATTGGGAATGGAATTGGAACTGAAAGTGAGATGATGATATATTGTCACTCGGAAAGTAGTGGTACGACTAGATGGTTAGAGACTAGTTCTGTGGTGCCTTGCCAGAGGGTTTGTTGGTTGGGGTGTTGACCCCGAATTTGTGATATTGGGATGTTGATCCCGGATTTGTGATATTGGGGTGTTGACCCCGGATTTGAGATATTGGGATGTTGATCCCGGATTTGAGATATGGGGATGTTGATCCCGGATTGTGGTGGGGCTTGGCATCCGGAATTAGTTAATAACCAGGTACGACCCTAGCTTGTCCAGTGACGGGGCCCGGAAGATAAAATTGGTAATAAAAATAATTAAGCATTCATTGGTCTTGATACAGTTGTTATGGTAATTTACTCGTGATGTGATTGGTTGAGTTTGATGTGATTAAGTGAGATTCTTGACGTGTTGGTTGTGTTAGATTCCTTGATGTGTTGTTTGATTTAGATTCCACTGTTATGTTGCTTGTAATAGACTCATCTGATTTGATGGTTGCATTACTTCGAAAGTGTTACGGTTGATTATATATCACTGTTTATCTTTCATCGGTGAGCGCTTCGGACTCACCCCTCGCCTGCGGGGTTTCATCCCGTAGGATGAGTTGTTTCATGTACAGGCTTGGTGCATTCCAGACAGGCTGCAGCGTTTCCCTTGGACAGGCTTGGATCCATAGATTGCATGTGTCGCATACAGTGTTAGTGAGTTTAAGTCTTCCGTTGTGCATATTGTTATTGTTGTTGGGCCATTGGGCCAGTTTCATTACTATTGATGTTATTGATGTTGGGCCATAGGGCCATATTGTTGTTTATATTCTTGGGCTGTTGAGCCAGGGTTATGCTTTATACACTGTATGCTAGGCCTTGTTGGGCTGGGTTGTCACAGTTCCGGCACGTGTTTACTGTATACGGTAAATACGGGTCGGGGCGTTTCAAGATTAATTTTTATGGTAAATAACTGTAAAATAAATTTTACGGTGATGGTAAAAACTAAAAACAAATTACCCGGGCTGTTACAATTAAAATTTTAAAAACTATCTTATGAGTTAAAATAAATAGTATCTATTCCATATAGTAAAGGGTAATTAGTAGAAAGTGTAGAGATCTAATATATTAATTTTTCAAAAATATAATGTTTTATAAAAAATATTGGAAATATTACTAATGTAAAGTCTTAAAATAGAACTAAAGTTGTTAATATAGTACAGAAGAAAAAATTATCAGAATTTTATAATTTACGTAAAGGTAAAGAGAATCACTAATAGATTATTTGTCTTGATATAATGACTTTTTAAGGTTTAGAAAATATTATATTATCATAACAATTAAAAACAGAAAGGATAGTCTATAAAAGTTAAACAAAGAAACAAGAGAAAATAAAAAATTTAAATTCTATAAATATGCTAATATCCCATAGTAATAATTAAAAAATTAATGTATATAAGGTCGTGGTGTAGTAGATATTTTATATTACACAAAGAAAATAACACTTAGTAAATCTAGTCATAAGAATTTGCAAAATGCGGTAATAAACATAACAAATAAAATAATCGAATCAATGACAGTATTTGAATTACAAAAGCTGCAACGACTAGACAACCCTACTCAAAACAATGGGAGACAATATTCACAAAATTAATGATCCAATAGACCTATTTTTAATTTTAATTGAATTATAATTCAAAGCAATTTTTTTTTCAGATAAAAATGTGAATGCTTTTGTAATATTTTTTATTAAGAATTCATTACCTTGATTAATTAGAAAAGAATCATTTGGCACGAGACTAAAGAATGCAACCACAACAAGTTTGAACTATGAATTGATTCTAAAAATCCCAGGTAAAAACGAAGAAAGAAGAATGGATGAATGAAGTATAATGAGCGGAGTCTTGCTTTTATAATTTTATACTTATAAGGAGTTACGTTTTAAAAATTCTGACGACGAGTTATGTTTCAACATTTGTTTATACAGTTTCTATTGAACATAAACAAACTAAACAATCTCCAACAGGGTTTTATAAATATTAAATAGTTTGAGGGCTATAAAATAAATACTATTTACTTTTTAAAAGGATTTTTGTATTTTTTAATGTGAAAGGATAATAATTCTTTATTCCAATGCAATTTTGCCACACAGGGTTTGTACGCTTACACCCAAAATATGGGGTTGTACAGAAGTAATCACCAATAAATAAGCGGGCCCTTGATGCATAAGGACACGGAATGGGGATCTAATGATCTATATCCGGTCGGGGCTTTATCCACCCAGCTACTTTTCGCCATGTGTAGGTTGGCGCTTCTCTATCAATGCGCTACTAGCTAATCCGAAGATATATATATACTAATAGTATTTGTTTTCTATATTAACGAGATACAAAGACTGAATTTTGTTGGATAATAGTGAGTCCACCCATAAGGGGTGCTCACTTATGCCCAACTAGACACAACTAGTGCATTATATAAGCTACCACAAGGGGAGGCTGATACACTGAGTATTGTACACATATGTTGGGTAAAAACTAAGATAACCTACACACACTGCATTCTAGGGTTTAGACCGTGGAAAATAGGAGGCCGATCCAACATACTGTGACGGTCTCTACTGACCAATAATTCAAGCCGTGGCTCCCGATCTTGACAACGCTTCCGCTTCACTCTTACATATAAGTCTTCTTATCTATGTTAAGTATATGTACATGAATTCCTTCATTGGTAGTGGAGCCATAAGGCTTTTTTCTGGCTTAATTGATTTGTTCAATTCGATGGAATTGATTTGTTCAATTCATTGGTCAATTGTTTTCATGTTTGATTACTTTGTTTCATCGGCATCATGCGGTCATCAATCGTTTTTTATTTTGGTGAAGACGAAATTACTTTGCAATATAATTAACGATTGTATATTGTTGAAACGATTCCTTTATTTCACTATTAAAAATCTGTACAATCAATTTGTGAATGACGATTGCATTCATGTATGCAATATATGATTGCATGACTGTTCCTTGATTAAACAATTGTATATGACCCCAAACTGTTTGTGTACACTTTGTTGGAATTGTTTTATTTGATACCAGTGTTGATTAATTTCTGTAATTAGTCATGCCTCACCACGTTTTTGGTTTGATTTTATTGGTAAAATAGTAATAAAAAATTACTTGATCTGTGTTCTTGAAGAACAGTGGAACATACAACCCGAGAAATCCATCACCCATACCCATCGCTGCACACGGCGGGGAACAGGGCTTGAGTTGCTGCAGACGGTGGCAAGGCGAGGGTTGATGAACAAGGCAGTGACCGAGGCGGGAAGAGACTCGCACCGCAGCGCCCACAGACGGTGGATGCATGCGGCGGCGTGATTCCTATGCTCGAAACCGCGGCAGTGGATCGTTGACGGGGCTTCTGGGTGGCGGCTGTTGAAGCGAGCGGCGCGGGCTGTGGAGCGCGATTTGTTTGCGTGTCCGGCGGCATGCGCGGCTACTATGGTGGCTTCCGTCGCCGCTGCATCTTCCCTGGCCGCGCGGCTTCGTCTACTGTTGGCGGTGGATGTGAGTTCCAATTGGAGCTCCTCCAAGTCGGCGGCAACTGTGTTCTTTTGGTGAAGATGATGCCTAGGGCATCCTTTCCAAATCGAACGGCTAAGATTCATCTAATCGTGTGGTTGTGAGCAATACAAAAAAAGAGAATAAAAACTGAAATGTTGGCAAGCCGAACAAGCCGGCTGCCTAAGCTGAGTCACTTCGCATCACACGAGCGGAGCCGAATGAGCCGATTCTTGAGCCGGAAAAGCCATATGGGCTTTGTGATTATATGGGCTTTGGTAGCCTATATTAACTGGGTTGGACAAATTTAATGGGCATAAGGCCATTTATTTAAGACATAAGGTCTTATTAATTTTATTTTGTATGGCCTATATCAAACATATGGTTTAATTAAAATTAATTTAGGCATATGGTCTAAATTAATTTCTCTTTTATGTGGCCTATCAAAATAAAATTGACTTATTTTAGACAGATGGTCTAAAATTATTTTCTTTCTATCAACATATGGTTAAATAAAATAATATGGACTTATTTTAGACATATGGTCTAAATTATTATGGTAACAGCCCGGGTAAAATTTTTGATTTTTACTGGGACTGTAAAAGTCTTTTTACCGTGATTTACTATTGAATTAATCTTGGGTAATTAAGTCAAGGTAAATCAGACGTCGTTTTTCGAAACTGAGAGTTTTCCCGCGCTCGTGATTTTTCCGTGGATTTTTCGGACCTAAGTTGGTATTTTTCGGGTCCCGGGATTTTCGGAAAAATCACACCGGAAAATAACTAATGGGGTATCAGTTATTATCTGGTCCGGACCGGACTCGCTCTGTAATGCAGACAGGCTGCATTATTGAGGAGTCACACGCTGTATAGTAATTCACGCCTATAAGAAGAAGGGAAGCAGGGGAAGGGGAAGAAGAAAAAAAGAGAGAAAAGAAAAAAAGAGAGAAAAAGGAAAAGAGAGGAAAAGAAAGGAAAAAGGAAAAAGAAAAAGAAAAGAAGGGAAATAAGAAAAAAGAGAGAAAAACAGAAAAAAATAGAAAAAAAAAGAAACAGAGAGAGGGAAAAAAAAAGAGAAATCAAAATAAAAAAAAAGAAATAAAGAAAAAAACAGGACAGAAAATCGAAAAAAAAAAGAAGAAAATAGAAAGAAAAGAAAGAAAAAAAAATAAAATGCAAAAAACCCGTGAACAGTACGCCACCTTCCCCTTCCTCCCGTCACTGTTCACCCCGTGGCGTTCGGCGCCGCTACTCGACGCACCACCGACTTCATCGATCTCGCCACGCCGTCGCCTGCCGACGCGCCGCTAGCCGCCATAGACCCGAGGAGCAGACTCGTGGATCTGCCCTTTGCGCCGCTGCCGACGACGAAGCCCAGCAGCGAGCCACCACCGCGACACCGCGTCGCCTTGCTCGTCGCGCCACCGAGTCTGTGTTGCCTGCATCGATCCGTGCCGTCGCCGTCGTCCTCAAGGTAACCGACCCGTTTCTCTGGAGTGACGGGTGGGTCGACCCGGACGGCTGTGGGTTGGGTCTCGCGGGCCAAATGGGTGTTGGGCCGGGTTTGGGCTTGCACAGTGCAGGGCCTGGGCTTGGTCCTGTTCAGCCCAGTCCGGATTTCTTTATATATATATATATATATATATATATATATATGTGTTTATAATTTCTGTAAATCTAATTAAAATCTGAAAAAAAAAATATATTTACCTTGAGAAAATTATGGTTAATTTAATTCTGGTGTTTTTTGGAAAATATGAATATATATACCTTGATAAATAATTAAGTTATGTTTTGGGAAACTATTATTAATTGGAAAAAAAATATATATGTATCATGAAATAATTTCTGGAAATTTATATATATATTATCTTCTCTGGAAAATTGTGGTTGTAGAAATTATATATATATATGTATGTACTTTGAAATTAAAGTAATTATTTTGTGTTGGAAAATATTATTATATATATTTAGAAAAAGATAAATACTATATAAATTTTATGGGAATTATAATTAGGTTATTATTTTTCTGGAAAAATTATGGAGATTATAATTTTGGAAATTATAGTTATTTTATGAAAATATTTTGAAAAGAATTTTAATTAAAGTATGGTACCGAAATTATATTCGGAAATACGTACGGTAAAATATTTTCGGTAAATGGAAATAATAAAAGAAATGTAACCGGGATGGGATATTTTGCAGTATTGGCATCATAGTATACCGATTATGTGCATTTATGTGAGTGTATATTGTTTTGTGGTATAGGTTTGGATATCGGGCAGTTTCCCGAGGAGCCGGCGTCGGACCGGTCATTGTTTCCGGAGTTGAGTAATCGGCTTGTTGCATTTGCTGTGGTTTGGTTCGGGATGTTTATCCCTTTGTCTTGATTGTTGTCGGGATGTTTATCCTAGGATTGTGATTGGTTTTTGAACGTTTATCCTTGAGTCGTTTTGGCACTAAATAAAATGGAATAATTATTAAATTGTGACAAGGATGTCGATCCTTGATTTTGGATGGGATGTCTATCCCGGTATTTTGGTTAGGGATGTCGATCCCTGTGATTTGATTTTGATGATGATAATATAATTGTCGCGTGATAAGTAGTGGTACGACTCGATGGTTTAAGACTGTTTCGTGGTGGCCTTGACCTGGGTTCTTGTGATAAGCATGTCTATGCTTGGGATGTCTATCCCGTGATTATTTTTGGGATGTCGATCCCTGGGTTCTCTGGATTTGGTCTGGCACCCGGAATGTGTTGATAACCAGGTCTGACCTCTAGTTATTCGTGACGGGGCCCAGAAAGATAAAATTGGATAATTGGATTTTATTTGAGTCTTTTTGGTCTTGGACCGGTTTTGGGTCTTGTCTTTTGGTTTGGCGGTTATTACTGTTTTTGACTTGAGTAATTTTAGTGTGCATATTGATTGTCTTTCTTTCGTCGGTGAGCACTTCGGACTCACCCCTCACCTGCGGGCTTTCATCCCGTAGGATGAGTTATTTGTTGTACAGGTTTGGTGCATTCCAGACAGGCTGCGGCGTTATCCCTTGGACAGGGCTCGGATCCATAGTTTGCATCAGTGTCGCATACAGTGTTTTGTGAGTTGTTAAGTCTTCCGCTGTGCATTGTTTTACTATTATTGGGCCATTGGGCCGGTTGAGTTATTATTGTTGTTTTTATTATGGGCTGTTGAGCCCGGATATCTGTTGTACACACTGTATGCTGGGCTTTGATGGGTTGGGTTGTTACAGTTCCGGCACGTGTTTACTGTGTACGGTAAATACGGGTCGGGGCGTTTCAATTATTTTTATTGGGTTTGAAACCTAGTAAAAATGACTAAAATCTAACATTTATTTTGGGAAGAGATGGTCCTTTTAGATATATGGTCTAAATCAAATTTCTTGTATTGACATATGGTCAAAGAAAACATAATAATGATAGACTCCTTTTAGACATATGGTCTAAAAATTAATTTTATTTTGGGTTTATGGCCTAAGTAAAATTAAATTCTCTATGTTAGACATACGGTCTAAGTATTTTATTTTATGGGCTTATAGCCTAAATAAAATAGTCGAGACACGAGTCTAATATTATTATTATTTTGTTAGAAAAGATGCTCAGTATAAAAATAAATTTTTAGACACACGGTCTAAATAAATTTTATTTTTATAGCTCATGACCTTAGTAAATTTGTCCATGTTAGACATACAGTCTAATCATGTTTTATTTTATGGCATACAGCTTAGAATAAAATTATAAAGGGTTCCCATATTTTTCTTGAAAGATCCAGTTAAAGAAATTAGTCATATGGACTAATTCTCTTCACATAAATTTTGTATTTATGTTTCTTCACCAATAAAATACAATTCAAATATTTCTAGACCATATTCTTTGTGAATTTGGCACGAGAAATATTTACCCAACGGTTCAAGCATGCGTAATACACGATTACCTGCTTTAATGTTAATTAGTTTAACATTATAAACTAGTTGCTATTTAGTTTAGTATCGCATGTTAATTAGTTTAACATTATTGGGTTGTTCAACTTATAATCCACATGGGATTATAAAATTATGCTTGACAAATATGTTGTCTGGAGCATGATTAATGCTTAGCTGTGTTATTGGTTAAATTAATTTTCATTATGCATTCAACTTTAGGACGATGACTGGGAACATAGTGAACTTTCGACTCCGGGTTATGCATGTGATTATTAACTTAGTCAATCGGAGCTTAGCATTATACATGTATGTTTGTTGAACATTATACCTTATATGTGATCCTTGTGTATTTTATTTGTTAAATATAATTACTGCTTCATAAGTTATTGTCGCATGGCTCAAGAAAAGGTTAATGCTTAATGGCGATTATTATGAAACCTGGAATTTAGAATTCCGATATGTGCTGGTAGAGCAGAAGTGCTCTTGTGATCATCAATGCAGTCATGAAAGTTGAAGACAGATCAGTACTGCAAGCCATACAATGCAAAGTGCTATTGTAACAAAAGTGTTGCAATGATGACCAAATGGGTCATTCTCCAATGATGAAATTGGATAGTGCGAATTGGTACTTTACTTTGCATGAGTTAGCAAACTTTTTGTTTGCGACAGTTTTATTTTGTGTGTAACTCAATATAATTCTTAGTGAATTATAGACTCAGTAGCCACACATTATATTGTATGGAGATGTCATACCTGATCAACGTTAAGTCTCACATGGAGATTAAACGTTTTGACATGTAAGTGGCAACAATAAGGTGTTGCTTAAATACTCATATCATACAAGTTAGTCTTGTGTAACATATGAGATGTGATCTTATATGCTAGATGTCTTTTCTGACATGTCTTGGTTTTAGTAACTATACATGCTTGCATGACAAATTATAAAATTGATTCTGGTTCAATTTTATATGGCTTTAGTCTTATTACCGAATAATGCTAGATTTGGTCATACGGACCAACAGAGAATGCCAAGGTTAGCAAATAATTTTTGCTTCCTGGCATTATACAAGTAAAATTGTCTGCTTATGAGTGTTATTTATCTGATTATTGACCATCTGGTAATGATTGAAGCCAGCTCTTCATTGCTATTTGTCCGTCTGGACATCTGTGGGTTTATTCACGTTTGGACTAGGCATAAGCATGTTATTCATCATTTTATTCATTATGCCCAGTTATATCTATTTAATTTTCTATTTTTTTGAGGCAATAAGTTGTTTCTAAAGCTATATGAGCTTAAATGAAAATTAATTAGACACGAAGATATAAGATATTCACACTAATTATGATCGTTTTGTCAATCCAATTAGTGGGGTATGTGATGAAAGGGTATAGTGCATTACTTGATTATCCCCAATACTATATAATAAAATGTATTATAGAGTGATATGATGGAATGCTTCTGTAAAGGTTAAGTAAACGAGGGTGCAAACCTTATTGCCACATGGGTAATATTTAATTGGTTGCTGCCTATATAGTCAGTTACAACTGCTATGCATATGTTGTAGACTAGAATGCTACCTACCAAGTGTTTTAGTAACCTTGGAAGTTGTGCTGCTTATACACATTATTTCTCTCTGGCAAGATGTGCCTTCAGAGGAATACAAGTGTCTTATAAGATACTCACTAACCTTAAGGGTTATATGTTTATAAGCCAGCAAAACAGTGGGAGCGTAACTGAGTCTAAACCAAAACAGATGTCACATTTTTAGTGAATGAATTTCTTACGAAGGTTGAGGTAGGTTAAGGCCTATCTTTATTTGAGGAAGAGGATTAAGACGTGCAAGGATTACTTCATTCGTGTGGGAGGATTTTAGCAGATGATGAATTAGTTTCTCATCAATAAAACTTCCTCATCATCAAGTCCAAATAAAAGTAATCTTGTTGTTCCAAGTGGGAGCAATTGAGATAGATCTTGTTCTTAGTGGGAGCGGGATTAATGTTTTACTCCAAGTGGGAGCTATGTTGATCCAAATGGGAACAACATACTTGAATCACAATTTAGTGTGATTCTCATAAAAAACTGTCATTGATGATTTAACATCAAAGATAGTGGGTCTTTTATGATATTCCTACATGATGAGCCTAGAAGAGGCTGCCTCAAAATTCTTCTAAAGAAAAATGGATAAAGCCAATTGAAGAAAAAATGGAGTCAATGAGAGTCAATAAAGTTTAAGAACTGGTTGATCTCATTGAAGGACATGATGCCAATGGGAACAAATATGTTCTCAAAAGCAAGCTTAAGGCTGGTGGCATAGTTGAGAAATTTAAGACTCAGCTAATAGGTAAAAGGTACACTACAGAAAGAGATAGATTACACGAATCAATCTCGATTTCTGTGAGTTTTACCTATATATGGATATTTCTAACTATTATGTCAAACTTAAACCATGGATTACGTCAAACAGATGTAATAATGCATTTCCCAATGGAGATTGAATGGAACAGATTGTGTTTCATTAAAGAGGACCATAAACATAAGGTTTTTGATCCTCAAGGCATGTACCAAGTAAGTTTATAATTTACATATAGTATGTATATGACATACTTATAGCTAGAAATGACATGGAGTTAATCAACAAGATAACAAACCTAGTTGTCATCTCAATTGAGATAGATGATATGGAAAAAGATTGCATATAAGCTTGAAATTAAGATTTCAAGATATTATTTCAAGAAATTATTGTATTTCTCATGAGAGAATTACACTAATAAAGGTTCGGAATAATATTTTATACATCAAAGTAGTCCTATCTAAACTCCTATTAATAAATGTCATACTTTGAAAAAACGTAAGTCCTAAGGCCTCTGATGAGTCTGGTGAATAAGTCAAGTTCCATAACGAAACGTAGTCGGAAGTTTGTTGTACACTATGGTGTATGATAGACTAGCTATTGGTTAAGCAAATGGCTTAACAGATAGATGTCAATCCGCCCTAGGCCTAGCACATTACAAGCAGTTAAAAAAGGATCATGGGATGTCAAAACAAGTCTGTTGATTACATTTTTGTCACCAAGAAGGGAGATGTCCTTCTTGGTTGAGTACACAAGCCTTGATCATGAAAAATTCTAGATGGTAGAAAAGTCTATATTTAGATATATGCTCTTGTTAAATGATGGCACCATATCATAAAGTTGTAAGAATGATCATGCGTATTCTTGTCTACGATTGATGCTAAATGTGTGGCTCTCGCTTCAGCAGTGTAAAAGTTATTTGGTTGAATAAGGTCTTGGATTATGTGATGGATAATGCGTAGAACACTGATCTATTGTTAGTCAACTATGACAGTGAGGCTGCAGTTTTCATTGCCAAAAATGGTTAGTTTCGCCAAATAAGTAGACATCAGATACAACTATGCAAAAGGCATTATTGTATGCAAGGTTTTGAAGTTAAGTATTTGTCTATAAGAGACAAGTGATCAGATGCACTGTTTAAGCCTTTACCTTGCGATGTGTTTGTGTAACACATTAGGTATTAAAGTCGTGTAGGCTTAAGTACTTCACTATATGCTTATTATTTTCCCAAAGTTTACGACTTGTGTTTAATGTTCTTGCTATCAAATAAGTTGATTTGCATACATACATATGGATGAATGTTATGCACATTCTTCATTTATTTGTTTAAGAGTATGTCGAGTAGACACGAGGTTAGCCCTCTCACACGGGTAACCGCCTCCTTATCTTAGTGATAAGTGAAGATGAGACAGATTTTAAGCAAAATTATCAGATGAATAATTTGAGAGCTTGTGGCTTAAAATCATGACTGTCGACTATATAATGACAGAAGGTCATTTTAACAATGGAATACATTCACCGAGTCCACTTAGTAGGCCAGATGTGAGTTCAAATTGATGTGTAGATCGAGGAACTCAAATTTGGATACATATGGTGTCTAAATACCATCTGTACAACATTCCTTATGGGAAAGACATACGCTCTACGGGAAAGGAGAAAATACTATAGCACATGTTTCATACCATGTGTGTAATTTGTCGACCAAACGGGTTTACATAAGTTCAATCTCCGCCTATTGTTGTGTGAAACCCAGAGCCTTTATGATGTCTCTACTATGTACTCTTAGGACTCTGATCAGGTACATGAGATTCAGCTTGATGTTTGCTATCTTAGTGTGTTGCCAAAGGACCATAGACACTGATTCGGTCTGGAGGGACATGTCTAGAAAAGCAAGTTAAGTTGAGTTAAGAGGATTGTGAGAAGAGGAAGATCATTAACCAAAACCACATTAGTTTGTATTAACCGGTGCACCAATTATGACATACGGTTATAATTGTGAATACAATGTATCTTTAAAAGAGAGATATTCGGTAGATTTCTAATATGCTTTATAATCTAGGATACTTGCATACTTTTTGATCTACTTGCAGGTTTATCCTTGATGAGAGGCTATATATTCCTAACAGATGTATAGCATTTAGCTCTCACAATATACTGGTCGCACGGTTCTACTTCCCTGTATGGATGTTCTGTTTCTCATGATTATGTATATGAGCTACTCCCATTATGTGTGAGTGGGAGATATTGGATAATAGTGAGTCTACCCATAAGGGATTCTAACTTAAGCCGAACTGGGCCCAACTAGTGCATTATATAAGCCACCATAAGGGGGGGGGCTCAGTGTACATATATGTTGGGTAAACACTAAGAAAACCTGCACACACTGCATTCTAGGGTTTAAACCATGAAAACTAGGAGGCCGATCCGACATACTGTGACGGTCTCCACCGACCAGTAATTCAAGCCGTAGCTCCCGATCCTGACAACGTTTCCGCTTCACTCTTACAAATAAGTCTTCTTATCTATATTATGTATATGTACAAGAATTCCTTCAAATTCTAATATACAAAGAGACTAAGAAATTTTTAATAACTGAAAAGAAGACCATATAAATTATTAGTCGTCGAATGTTGCTAGTTGCCTCGCAATTACCTGCGGAAGGTAGAGGACCAGATTTTTTAAGAGTTGCATTTTTTGCCTCTATATAATAGAACGTGGTGCAAGTTCCACATGACTTAGTGGGGTAGTAATTGCATATGCGTATTGATCAGCTAAACAAACAAAAGAGTACAACAACCATGACCTCCTCCCCTACTGAATCCTACTCCGTACTCCATAAGCATGAACAAGAAGAAGAAGGAGAAGAAAGCTTCTCATATGCCATGCAACTTGCATTGGGTTCAGTGCTCCCCATGGCCCTGAAAACAGCTTTTGAGGTTGGAGTCTTTGAAATAATAGCAAAAGCAGGTCCTGGAGCAAAACTCTCCCCTGCAGATATTGAGCAAAGTTGCCCACCAACAACCCTGATGCATCCACAATGCTCGACAGGATCCTGAGGCTTCTGGTTAGCCATTTCGTGCTTGCGTGCTCTCTTAACTCTAACGAAGCTACTCATGGAACGTTGCAGACAAGACTATACTCTCTGCTTCCTGTTGCTAAATTCTTTGTGCCAGATGATGATGGAGCTTCGCTGGGGCCAGTACCAACTCTAGTTCAAGGCAAAGTCTGTCTGGAGAGTTGGTTTGTGTTTTTTACTTCTTCCCAAGCTATGTATACTCTCCATTGTGACAACTGATCAATTAAATATATGTAATAATTAACTTACACATGTAAAACTAAATTTGCAGGAGTGGACTCAAAGATGCAATCGTTGAAGGAGGAGCCGCATTCCACCGGGTTCATGGAATTCATATATACGACTACCCTAACAATGACCCTACATTCGGCAGACTTTTCAACCTGGGCGCGTAAAATTACACTACAGTAGTCATTAAGAAACTTGTTGGAATATATTTCAAAATGATATTATCCCACATTGGAGAGATACATGGTTTTGACGTGGTAAATGGCCTAGTCAAAACTAACTTTTGGCTGTTGGAGTAAATCAGGGGATAAGTTGAGCTTACCTGGTCTATAGGAAAAAATATGGTCCTTAATTAATGCCCATTATTTTTCCTAACGTTGTTGTTCCCCTCCATTTGCTATAAATACAAGACCATTCTTCAATTCATTTATATACAACACTGTGAACAAGAATTCTCTTCCATGTTTCATTTATTTTCCCTCACAAAATTCTCATCTCCTATGTTATCTTGTTGGGTTGCTAATTTATATTTTCTTGGTAGTCTCTGGTATCCTGCCATTTATGGTAGAAGAACCTGTTGTATCCTGAGGGAACTTTGTAGTAGGCAAAATATTCCTTTAGGACAGTGCCTAGCACGCCTCAGGTTATGTACTCTGTTCCCAATTTTTCCAACAATCTAAAGGAATATTATTTTATATTTTTTTGTCTTTTAGTTTTCTCTTATATTAAAATTGTACTTACAATTTTTTATTTTTGCTTTGACAAAGCTATTGGTGGGGGAGAAACTAAAAGGTGCAAAGAGGAAATCAAGGTTGCAGATGAGGAAAAGGAGAGAAGGAAATTTAGCTGGGTGAGAGGTATGTTTTTTGATAAAAATTTGTTTACAAGCCTTAGGTGAATACTAATCCTAAATTAAATAAAGTTACTCATTGTGGAGAGTCAAATGATTTTATTTTCAGTGTAAAAATAAAATGAAAAATAAAAATCCTCCTAACTCAAAATTAATTTTGGTCTTAGGAGATGATATTTGTGTTGTGATCATTAAAATTGGGATTAATGTCTAGTTGGAATAATAAGCGGTAATATGCTTATTAAAGGTTTTTGTGATCAATTTTTACAGAGATAATTTTGGTTTACAAATTTATGAATTTGTGATATGAAAAATATTTATTGAACAATTTTATGTGAAATTATTCTTATTTAATTTATCATGGGGGTTTATCCATCAAAAGTGCTTACGGATATATTTTATATATAAGTTTATCATCTCTTAGTGAGATTTATTGTGAAAATTTAAGTTATATATGTTTGAGGTGTGAGCTTGAATTTTTAAAAATGTGGGGGTTTTATTTCCTTAATTTTGAGAAGGAAAACTTATGTGAAATTTTTTTTATTAGAATTTTTTTTTTAAAAAAAATGAGTCACAATATGTGATCGGGTGCTAATTAATGATGGTTCTCTCTTGAGTTTGAGAATTTCAAGAAAATAAAATTATGTGCATGTGATGCCTAAATTTGGCACTATGAAATTTTTTAGAATTCATATATGATTGACTGTGTATAAGATGATAATTTTACAACTATTTTTATATATGATATTGGGTTGATGTTTTTTGTTTTTAATTAAATTCTAATATGTGGTGAAGCAAATATTTTGGATTAAATTTATAAGGGATGGTGGTAGCTTAATATTATCACAAAATATTTAATTGAGGAGCTTCTTATGAAGTTTAGACATATTAATGTCAAATTGATGTGTATCCCCTTATGATTTAAATCCTAATTAAATATGGAAGGAATCCGACATTCAATATAAGTGTGCACAAATTTATTGAGAATTTGTTGCAGTAGTGGGCATATGAAGCCATTGATGTATACACAATCACAACTGTGATAATGTGGCTGCTTTGTGCAGACTTAATAAATTATTTGAGATATACCATAAATTTTTGGTATATACCATAGTGGACTTCCATTGTACTAACTGAAAGTACAGTGATGTAAAATGAATTTTGTTAATTCATACCGAGTAAAGTTCACTTATGGTGATGCCTATATTTACGCAGTCAGCTAAGTAAAAAAAAAAAGGTTGTGAATTCTGGTAAAACTGAGACAGAATACATTTTCTGAATTAGTTGACATTGAGGCTAAGTGATTGGAAATTACTTAGCGAATATTCCGTTGGGAATAAAACCAACCCTGTCTGTGTCTATGCGTTGTAATTGCGAGGAGGCAATTTCAACATGATCATAATAAATTGTATTGAGAAATAGACACATATGATCTATACCTTATGGTATAATAGTGCTATTGAGAGATGGAATAATTTCCATTTATTATCGGAAGTCAGAAGTGATTTGGCCAATCCTCTGACAAAATCCCGGGAAGAAGAATAATAAACGAAACATCGAGGGGAATGGGACTTTATTATGCCTGTTTGAAACTAATTAGTGATGGTAACCCAACCTGCGTGATCGGAGATCCCGTGAAACAGGTTCATATGGGTATTAACAAGTCACTGCTTAGTTCTGCTAGTACTTGAATATTTGTCCCTTCCTATGGTGTGAGGAAAAGTACTAGACTGCATTTGATCGAGAGGCTGAGTTAAGCTCTTAATGATCTTCATATCCTTTACGGGTGGTGTATAATATGCAGTATACACTTGATGAGATCACCTATATGAGTGTGGAATGGGGCCGTTCCTATGAGGATGTGTTTGCAGGTGCACCTCTAGAGCATTCATGAATTTCCAGGCACGCGCACGGCCGTAATGCGCAAAACTGCGGTAACACCAAGAATTGTGGGGGTGTAATATGATTGGTAAGAACACTGACTTACCAAAGTGTCTATCAGTTCATAGTAACCATTTGTTACACTGTTTGACACGGTTTGTCAAGACTTATCGGTCTAGACTTGGTTCATAGTCTACGGACACCAAGATCGATGTATTACACTCATTAGTAATAAGAACCCAGCAAACAGATTCTTTTTCTTTTGAAATATATGTGGGGGATTGTTGGAATATATTTCAAAATGATATTATCCCACATTGGAGAAATACATGGTTTTGACGTGGTAAATGGCCTAGTCAAAACTAACTTTTGGCTGTTGGAGTAAATCAGGGGATAAGTTGAGCTTACCTGGTCTATAGGAAAAAATATGGTCCTTAATTAATGCCCATTATTTTTCCTAACGTTGTTGTTCCCCTCCATTTGCTATAAATACAAGACCATTCTTCAATTCATTTATATACAACACTGTGAACAAAAATTCTCTTTCATGTTTCATTTATTTTCCCTCACAAAATTCTCATCTCCTATGTTCTCTTGCTGGGTTGCTAATTTATATTTTCTTGGTAGTCTCTGGTATCCTGCCATTTATGGTAGAAGAACCTGTTGTATCTGGGGGAACTTTGCAGTAGGCAAAATATTCCTTTAGGACAGTGCCTAGCACGCCTCAGGTTATGTACTCTGTTCCCAATTTTTCAACAAAACTTGTCGAGGTATACACGGGCTTTGAGCAACTCAAGCAACTTGTTGACGTTGGTGGGGGATTAGGGGTGACCCTTAAGATCATCACCTCTAAATATCCCCATATTAAAGGAATCAATTTTGACCTGCCTCGTGTCATCCAAGATGCACCATCCTATCCAGGTACACACTCTCTCTCTCCCTCTCTCTATTATTGGTTGTTTAATCGACTAAAGAACAGCAAAAGGTATATATTCTTACTATCAGAAAACATAACTGATGTGAAATGACTTTATTAATTTAGTGAACTAGAGAGGTATCATAGACCAGCACATAAATAATGGAGTGAACTGTATATATGGATGATAGTTTATAAGAGAGGGCTTCTAATTTTGTTGTATTTATTTTTAATTAGTGAAACTTGCGAGACACACTTTAATTTTGAAATGTTGCAGGGTGGAGCATGTCACTAGCGATAGGTTTGAAAGTGTTCCGCATGGCCAAACTATGCTTATGAAGGTGTGTTGTAACTTCTTAGCTACCATTTTTGTTTTTTAATATAAATATTAAGTTTAGGTTAAGTTTATCTGCAATTTTTAAGATAAATTTTTAATAATTTAAAATATATATATATTTTTTTTAAATTTCGGCATAAACAATGGTAGTAAGAAATATAAAATGTAACAATGGTAGATTCTTTTTCCGCGCAGTACATTTTTTTAAAAAAATGTAACAATGATTGCTATTTTTCTAATGCTAATTTATCAAAATAAAAATCGGATCACAACAACCAAAAGAAACTTATTAGACTTTAGAAAAGAACTTTATTAATTGAAACATAACCAAGGGAAGAGAATGAACTACACTATAAAAATTTTTCACTATTTTAAAAAGAGATTAAATTACAATAAATAGATAATTTTTTTCTCCAAATTTTATCACTAATCAAATTCATGCTATACAAAAAAAAAATTTAAAAAATGAAGCCACATGTCTCTTTTACATTCCTCCTAATTTTCCATGTGTCAATTTTTTATCATTCCACCTAATTTTCCATGTGTCATTTTTATAATCACTCAATATCATTTCTATAATCACTCTTGAGATGTGTTCCTCTCTATATATGTACAGTAGAATTGTTATAGTTTTAAAAATTAAATGGAAGGGTTATTAAAACAATATAACAAGGTTGAAATAGATATGGAGTAAAAGGATATCCAAGAACAGCCTAGTTCCTTCCATTAATTCACAATTCACAATCAATCAAGTAGGGGACGTGAAGATATGAATACTGTAGATTCTTAACTTCTATGATATAAAAGCTAACACAATACCTCATAAAAAAAATTTGTGCAAATATTTTGCAGAGGATTCTTCATAAGTGGAGTGATGAAGATTGCCTGAGGCTGCTGAAGAATTGCCACAAAGCTCTTCCAAGCGATGCAAAGTTGATTGTTATGGAAGCAGTTGTTCCTATAATGCGTACTACTAGCATAACTGATAGGGACATTGGGCATATTGACGTATTTACAATGGCACAGGACCCTGGAGGGAAGGAGCGAACCCGACAAGAATTCGTGGGTTTGGCAAAAGGAGCTGGATTTAAGGGCGTCAAGTTTGTTTGCACTGTTTATAGCTTTGGGGTTATGGAGTTCTATAAGTAATGCCACCTAACCTATTCTCAATTGTTCAAAATCCATCTAAATAGTCTTAGTTGTTTGGACTATTATGTTGGATTAAATAAGTGCCTCGCAACAATGCTTAACTTTTTTACACATTTGTTGATGGTCTAGCATCTACGACATCTCCACTTTGGTTCTGAATTATCCCATTGCTTCTTAGTTTTTTTTTCATTTTATGTTTCCTATTGTGAACATCATTTTCTTGATCTACTATATTGTTGTGTTCTTCTACGGCTTATTGGTTGTTTACTCCAAAATGTTAAATTTATGATCTTCTGAGCATTGTTAAATGGTTTTTGGTACATTCGGTATCTTAACTTTTCATTTTTCGTTGATCGTGTATGTCTCAAATTTTTCACGGGTCAATTATATATCCGTACTATTCACGGTCAAGTCAAATGTATTCCTGAAGCAGAGCATGTGATGATGTGGCATCCTAACCAAAAATGGACAATGAACTGTTTACCAACGTGACACGTTTTGTAGTGAAACAGTATCATAACCCAAATTTGGTTTACAACCAGTTCCAAGCCTCAATAGCAAAATGCTATCCAAGACTAAAAAAGGCTCAAACCAAATAACATAATCACAATCTCCAAATAAAGTTCTTCCACTAATTGAATAATTCTAGCAAAGCTTGTAACAGTCCTGGTAAAATTTTTGATTTTTACCGGGACTGTAAAAGTCTTTTTACCGTGATTTACTGTTGAATTAATCTTGGGTAATTAATTCAAGGTAAATCGGGAGTCGTTTTTCAAAACCGAGAGTTTTCCCGCGCTCGTGATTTTTCCGTGGATTTTTCGGGCCGAAGTTGGTATTTTTCGGGTTCCTGAATTTCTCGAAAAATCACACCGGAAAATAACTAAGGGGGTATCAGTTATTTTCTGGTCCGGACCGGACTCGCTTCAATAATGCAGACAAGCTGCATTATTGTTTCTCACAAGTGTAATAGTATTTTTCACGTTATAAAAGAAGAAGCAGAGGAAGAAGGAGAGGAAGAAGAGGAGGAAAAAAGAGAGAAAAAGAAAAGAAAAGAGAGAAAGAAAAAAAGAAAAGAAAAAGGAAAAAAATAGAAAAAAATAGAAAAAAAGAAAACAGAAACAGAGAGGAAAAAGAGGGGAAAAAAAAGAAAAGGTAAAAAAATAGAAACAGGAAATGAAAAAAAGGAAGGAAAATCAAAAAAAAAAAGAAAGAAAATAAGAAAAATTCAGTAAAAGAAAAAAAATAGAGGAACAGTGTCGTCAACCCGGAGCTCCTCTGCCACTATTCACCCGTAGCAGCTCCGGGCCGAGTCTCGACACACCGCCACCGCCAGGAGAGTCGCCGTGCCGTCGCGACCTCGGAGCCGTCGTCCCCATCGCCATCTGCCGCCAGACGCACCCGCTGGAGCCGTCGACCCGCGAGTAGACCAGGCGGATCTGCTTCTCCGCGCCGCTGCTCAGCCTCCTGCCGTCGCCGCGCCTCCTTTTCGCCGCCCATGGAGTCGCCTCGATGTCGTCGACCCCGCGCTCGCTTCCCCGCGCTGCGTCGCGCCGCCTACCGCCGTTCTTAAGGTGAGACCCATTTTCTCTGGGCGGGTCGCGGCCGGGTCGCGCCCCTTGGGTGCTGGGTTGACGGGTTGGGTTTGTTTTATTTTTTAAATATATATATATATATATATATATATATATCCGTTTATATAATTACTGGTATTTAATTTTCAAAAAAAAATATTCACATTGAGAAAAATATAGACAGTATGATTTATGGTTTTAGGGAAAATGTATGTATATAAATATACCTTGATAATTATGTTTGTTTTGAAAAATGTTATTATATATATAATTAGGGAAAAGATAAATATTGTATATATATTTTCTGGAAATTATAATTACGTAATTAATTTTCTGAAAAATTATGGTAACTAACTTTGTAAATATAAATGTGGTACACATAATTTATATTTCTGAAATATATATAATTATGTTGTTTTATAATTGTTGGAAAAGTATTTTGTCTTTAAGAAATAAAAATGTATATATATTAAATTGTATTTATTTTCAGAGTAAGTTTTTATGATTATATATTTTCTGGGAAATAACATATAGCATATGATAGGTATATATGTATTTTTGGTAAATGACAATATTTGGTAATTATATTATGGTAAATAGTTTTATTAAAAATGTATTATTTTAGAAAATAAATGTGTACATATGTTATCTTTTTTAGAAAATTATGGAGATTGTAATTTTGGAAGTTATAATTATTTTATGGAAATATATTTTAAAAAGAGTTTTAATTAAAGTATGGTACCGAAATTATATTCGGAAATACGTACGGTTAATTATTTTCGGTAAAAGATAATAATAACGGATATGAACCGGGATGGGTATATATCGTAGTATTGGCATCATAGCATACCGATTATGTGCATTTATGTGTATATATGGTTTTGTAGTATAGGTTTGGATATCGGGCAGTTTCCCGAGGAGCCGGCGTCGGACCGGTCATTATTTCCGGAGTTGAGTAATCAACCAAGGTGAGGATGGATTTCCTTCAATATGTGCCTGTATTACTCGGTTATCATGTTTGTTGATTGTTGCACTCTTGTTTGTCACATTTGTTGTGATTGTGGTCGGGATGTTTATCCCATGTTGGTTTTTGGGATGTTTATCCCCTTGTTGATTTTCTGTGTCTTTTGGATTAAGTATAAAGGATTAAATAATAAATTGTGACAAGGATGTCGATCCTTGATATTTTGGATGGGATGACTATCCCGGTATTTTGGTTAGGGATGTCGATCCCTGTGATTTGATTTTAAATGATGATAATATAATTGTCACGTGGTAAGTAGAGGTACGACCGGATGGTTTGAGACTGTTTTGTGGTGCCATGATCTGGGTTACTTGTGATGGGCATGTTGATGCCGGTTTGATTAGGATGTTGATCCCTGAGTTTGTTTTTGGGATGTTGATCCCGGGTTCTTTTTGATCTGGCACCAGGAACAGGTTGATAACCTGGTACGACCCTAGCTTATCCGTGACGGGGCCCGGAAAGATAAAATTGGATAATTGGATTTTATTGAGTCTTTTCGGTCTTGGACCGATTTTGGGTCTTTTCCCAGTTTTGACTGTTATGTTTAGACCTTGAGTATTTACAGTGTTCATATTGATTGTCTTTCCTTCGTCGGTGAGCACTTCGGACTCACCCCTCACCTACGGGCTTTCATCCCGTAGGATGGATTATTTGTGGTACAGGATTGGTGCATTCCAGACAGGCTGGGGTGTTATCCCTTGGACAGGGCTTGGATCCATAGTTTGCATTTATGTCGCATACAGTGTTTATGTGAGTTGTTAAGTCTTCCGTTGTGCATTGTTTTACCATTATTGGGCCATTGGGCCGGTTTTGTTATTATGATGTTGTTTTTATTATGGGCTGTTGAGCCCGGATATCTGTTGTATACACTGTATGCTGGGCTTCGTTGGGTTGGGTTGTTACAGTTCCGGCGCGTGTTTACTGTGTACGGTAAATACGGGTCGGGGCGTTTCAAAGCTGTAATCCAATAACCCAAATTGAAACTAACAGCAAAATCTAAAAATTCTCAAAACAACTCAAAGTTAATAATAATCAAAATTCTCAAGTTCTAGAGTAACATGACTAGTAGAGGAAAGGAAGTTCGAACCTTTGATCACATACACATAAACCAACCACTACATTATGATATTTTCGTTGTAAGAAAATATAAGGCTAAAAATCTACAGGGTGCCTGGCCCCTACTTGCCCACTACCCTCCCTCCCCCTGCCCCTGCCCCTGCCCCTGCCCCCTCTCCTCGTGCCACTGTTGCGAATGAGCTTCTGTCTGAAGGTACAAACTACAAAACCTTATTAATCTCCTAAAATATTTTTAATTTTAGGTTGAGTCTTTCTATAACTCTCTGAAAAAAAACACAAAATACACAAAAAAAAAATTATATAACGTCTCGAATTTTTTATGATGTTTTTTTTTGTTATAAAGTTGAGGAAGAAATTCACGCTTGATGATAATATTACAAGGTTGATGATAATAATACAACTTTGAATGTAATAATTCAACTTTGATAATAGATAATAATGTGGAAAAATTGTAATAATTAAATTAAAAGAAAAATAGGTTAAGGAAAAATATTTGTAGGAATGAGAAGAGAGGAGTTTATGTTGGGAGATCAAAAGTAGAAATGTGTATGAATGAATGGGGGTATTTAGAGGCAAAATTTGGAGTATAAAAATAAATAAATTAGGTTATATTATGAGAAAAAAATCACTTGGTTGCCACTTTGAGTTTAGTCCAAAAACAAGAATCATTTTTTTTTCAAGTAAAAAGATTCATTGTTAAATGCTAATTAAATTGAGGCACAAGTTCTTATTTTTTACCACGTTTTATTGTGTCACACTTTGTTATACTATTCNAAAAATATTTGTAGGAATGAGAAGAGAGGAGTTTATGTTGGGAGATCAAAAGTAGAAATGTGTATGAATGAATGGGGGTATTTAGAGGCAAAATTTGGAGTATAAAAATAAATAAATTAGGTTATATTATGAGAAAAAAATCACTTGGTTGCCACTTTGAGTTTAGTCCAAAAACAAGAATCATTTTTTTTTCAAGTAAAAAGATTCATTGTTAAATGCTAATTAAATTGAGGCACAAGTTCTTATTTTTTACCACGTTTTATTGTGTCACACTTTGTTATACTATTCTTTTCTAGGAAGTCAAAATTTATCATTGATTTTATACATTAAGAATTTTGTCAATTTTTAAAGGTAGATTATTTTTTTCACTTCGTAATTGTCACTTCTTATTATACATGATGATTTTATCTTTGAAAGTTATTATTTATTTTTATTGGGATGAATTCCTTCAAAGTTGAAGGTGCGCGCAGTAAATGGCTTATCCGGCCGGCCAACTCATATCAGGCGGAAGCGCGGGCTGTTAGCTAGCTAAGCATAAATTCTATCTAACAAAACAATTAACTCGTATGAGATGGATTTATGATTCAATATTTAATCAAATCAAGGTACACAAGTTGTTGTCAAAAAAAAAAAAAACAATTTATTGCACAAAATATTGTCTACCCTCCAAACTTTGAAAACATAGTTGACTAATTCACATACTTACAGCACAGAATGGATCAACTTCAACACCCACAAATGACACAAATAAAAAACCTCAAAATAGAAAAATCATTTCAAAATAATATGAAATTTCACAGTTGCTAATCGTAATGATACTTATCTAACACCAAAATTTCAGGTTTTCACACATGAATACGCTGTAGTGCTGTAAGTAGTGGTGTTCGTACATAAATATACAAATATTTCCATGGGATTGAAGGTAATCTGTTTCTGAACTAGATTCATGCACCTTTTTTTTTTTTTTCTAATATAAAAGTAAAAATGCAATGACGGAGACTTGAACTGGCCAACCATTAATGTTGACTTTTGGGACATGTTGGTGCTAAATGCTTGTTCCAGAGCTGAACGCACACAAAAGTAAAGAAAAGGAGTACTGCTTAAAATGAGATGTGCACAGCTCGATGGCTTCGTTGTATAAATTGATTATATGCCGGTGGTGGAAATAAGTAAAACTGAAGATTTCCAGCCAGTTGAAGCTTTCCGTATCCAAAGAGTTTTGGTTATTATTTATCATCAGCTAGCACTTTGTGGCTGCTTCCCTGTAGTTAAAGTAGAAGAAGAGAAAAAAAATGGGGATCAAACATTGGAGCCACGAACATGATGAGCTGCAAATGCGAAATTACGATGACTTTCCATGTGATGATGATCAGTTGCTCCTATGCGATGCCTGCGGTAAAGATGTAGAGGGTCCAACCTATGTGTGCAGTGAAGATGCATATGCTTTTGCCCTACACGAATCATGCTTTGAGTCATCTGCATCCTACCCGCCGCAGGTGCTACACCCTAATCTCCACCCTCACCCTCTCCTCTTGATGTCTGCTTATCCTGATCGGCCCTTTCTCCATGGCTACGTATGCGCTGTATGTCACTATCTTTCTTGTGGGTTCCTCTTCCGCTGTGGAGAGTGTGATTTCAATGTTGATGTACATTGTGCTTCCATGAGGGAAATAGATTGCGTTAATTTATGGAGTGAACGCAAGATCGGTATAACGCATTTTATCCACCCTAACCACTACCTCGAATCTTTCCACTCCACACTACCTCACGTATACTGCCAGTTTTGCTCTGGTGAAATCCGAGGTGCGGCCTTTGGTTGCTGTGACTGTGGAGTTAGTCTGCATGATTCGTGTGCCCAATTAGGGGGAGCGATAGAGCATCCTTATCACCCCGACCACAGTCTCTACGTTCATCGATTAATGGAACATGATCTACAATGCAGTGCCTGCAGGTCGCCTTTGGTTCCCCAGTCTTCCTATACGGCTTATTACTGCTGCTCCAAATGCAAATTCCATCTTCATTTGTCCTGTGCTAAGAGATATCTTTATTCATCTCCTCTAAAGCACAAGTGCCACCCCCACAATCTCTACTACATGGAAAAGAGAGTCTTGATAGGAGAATCTGAAGAAGACCAAGATGATTTTTTATGTGAAACCTGCAAGACTGATTGCAAAAGCTGCTACTACTTGTTTGGACTGCGATTACCGCATTCATATCGGGTGCATTGGGCTGCCTGATACCCTTGACCACAGTTATCACCACCATCTTCTCACTTTCCAGGAGTCGTATGTGGAAGATGATTGCCATGCTTGTGGTAAGCGATGGAATGGAGTTGACCCCGTTTACCACTGCAAGGAATGCCCAGATGATGCCCCTTATGCCGCTCATATCCAGTGCGTGCTTTCCCAGGTACGTATTTTAAGAATACCAGCTAGACTATAAAGACTTTAGATGGCCTTCTTTTAGTTCTGTTCCTTTGTTTCTGACTAGGGTAGTATATAGTAATTGGACATGGTAAGCCAATTAGTGCCGTAGTAGGCCACCGTTTTTAATTTATTTTTCTAATTGCATGGAAAATTATGTTTTAAAAAAATGATTGAAAACTTGTTTCATCAAGTGTTGACGCCAAAGCCAGTCCTTCTTTTAGTTCTGTTCCTTTGTTTCTGACTAGGGTAGTATATAGTAATTGGACATGGTAAGCCAATTAGTGCCGTAGTAGGCCACCGTTTTTAATTTATTTTTCTAATTGCATGGAAAATTATGTTTTAAAAAAATGATTGAAAACTTGTTTCATCAAGTGTTGACGCCAAAGCCAGAATTGATCCGTGTGTTAGATTTTGGCTTCTTTTCATCCCTCTATTTCTTTTAGTTGGTCTACTTTGATCCTTCTGGTGAAAAAATACTGATGTGTCAAGTTTTCGAGCACCACATCATATGAGAAACCCATATGTAGGGTCGAACTAATAAATCAAACCGGCTCGACCCCACCAGTTCACCCACCAAAAAAACAATTTTGCAAATCCGATTTATCCATTTTTTCCTTTTCTTTTTTCTTAAAATGAATTTTTAAAAAACCAATTATTGAATTAAAATTAATTTAAAAATAAAATAATAACTTATTCTAATTAAATTATAACTGCGCCATTGTTTCTTCGGCTATGGGACTCAAAGCTTTAGAGGATGGAGTTTACTGCTTCCACACTTCCTGTCTAGATTCAATTGCAATAGGTTCCTCTGGAATTGCAGGCGCGTAAAGGTCTGAGTTGTATTGCCAGTGCTGTGGGGAAGCCTTTGCACATAGATCAAGACTACTTCAAAACTTTTGAAGTCTGACCGTGTTAATGTGTGTGTAGAGGTGAATTTCTCCAAACCTCTTATGCATGAAGTTGTTGTTATCCTTAATGATGAGTGGTGCTGCATTGGCATTCATTACCCCTGGCGGCCCTAGCACTGTCAGTCTTGTGGTCTCTCGGGCACCAACAACTAGTATGCTAGGTCCAGAAGCGTTCTCAATGGGTCCCTAAGGCTTCATCCTCCAATGTTGCCTCTGTGAACATTGATGTTGTACTACCTGCTCCTACAGAGAACTCTATTATAGCCTCTAGCCCTGCGACTGATGTTACTCTATCTGTAGTGTCTAAGTCAAAAAAGGAGAATGTTGATCCTACTCCTAACACTACCTTGCCGCAATTTGTTACTATTGCTGCTAATGCTGCTCCACCTACGCATGTGACTTCTCGTGCTATATCTAAGCCAGTTGCATCTGCCTTCCATGTACTTGCTAGTACTGATACAGGGGTGCCAACTGTGTCTGTGACCACTAGTGTCCCAACAATGCTTCTACTACAATTTACAACCTTCGTAAAACTGGTGATGCTCCCAGTCCACGGCAAGCACAACCAGCAACAGGTGTTGCAGACTTGGTCCGAAAGATTGCTCCTGGAAAGAAGCGCAAGCCTAAGGGTAAGTGGTCTGCTTTAGCCCAATTTTCTCAGGAATAGTATTCCTCTCCACATATCTTCCTAATGAAGTGGATTTTATGGATTGTCCGTGGTTTGAATGATTCTACTAAACGCAAAGCTATTGTGCAACGTCTCTCTAGTCTCTCTGCTGATCTTATTTGTTTGGTTGAAACCAAAATCCATTCTGATCTTGGAGACTCAGTTTTTCCTTCATTGTCTTTTGCAAACAACTATAACTATACGCAGCTGGGTCGCATATGGTTGTTCATGCTGCCAATGATCAAGCACTACATTGCCCAGTTACCCATGCCTGCTATATATGCTTCTTTTATCTATGGCTCCAATTTTGCTGCTAATAGGGCCTGTCTTTTTCCTAGTATATTACAGTTTGCAGCCACTGTTGGTGATTCTCCTTGGTGCTTATTAGGAGATTTTAGCATTGCCTTGCGAAGGGAGGAGTCCACTTCATCTATTGATCACTTAATTGGTGATGTTGATCGATTCTCTCGCTTTCTTGCATCTGCTGGTGTTTTTTATCATCCCTTTTTAGGTCCAATTTTCACTTGGTCAAACTACCAAATAGCAAATCCAATTTTTTGCAAACTTGACCACTTCTTGATTAATGCTAGTTGGCACTCTACTTTTCAACATAGCATGGTAGAGTTCCTTTCCCCTGATATATCCGATCATTGTCCCATTTTCCTCTCTACCAATTTATCAATTCCTCAAGGCCCCAAACCCTTCAAATTCTACAATCTTTGGATCTCCAACCCAAATTTCTTATCAACAGTTGCTGCTGCCTAGAACACCCCTATTGAGGGTTTTGCCATGTACCAAATTTGGCAGAACCTCAGGAGGTTAAAAGATCCTTTGAAGTCTCTCCATCAAAATTCGTATGGTTATCTGGAACAGAAAATATCTAGCACAAAATAGGCCCTCTCTTTAATTCAGAATCAAATCCTTTCAGGAGATCATCATGAGGATTTGCTATTTGTAGAGCTAGGCTTGATTCAAGCTCTTTCAGAACTAAAGTTGGCTGAAGAATCCTTTCTTCATTAAAAGTCACGCATCTAATGGTTAACCTGCAGCGACTCAAATACCAAGTTTTTTCACAATATGGTTAAAGCTCACAAAACTAGGAACACTATATGATCCCTTACTACCTCTGCTAGTGTTGTTCTTACAAATCCGCAGCAAGTGGAAGAAGCTATTGTTACATTTTACTCTGGGTTCTTGGGTGCAAAAACCAAGCCATTTCACGAGCTTCTGTTTTCTATCTTACCTTCATACTTAGTAAATTTATTTTTGCAGACCAAGCTGCACTATTAATCTCGGATGTTACTGAAGATGAGATTAAAAAGGCCATGTTCTCTTTACGCTGCAACAAAGCCCCTGGCCCTCACGGTTATAGCGTTGAGTTCATCAAAGTGGCTTGGAAAATTGTCAGTTCTGATGTTGTGAGTGCAGTGCAGGAAATTTTTCAAAGCTGGTAAACTTCTACAAGGAAATAACTCCACCATAATAAGCCTGATTCCAAAAATACCCAATGCCTAGAAAATCATTGATTACAACAGACCTATAGCTTGTTGCGCAACCCTGTATGAATGCATTTCGAAAGTCCTAGCAAATAGATTGATGAAATGTCTGCCCTCTCTTATAAGTTCCAACCAAACCGCTTTCATATCGGGAAGAAGGATAGTTGATAATATCTTATTAGCACATGAAATTGTGCATAACTACCATAGAGAAGGCCTATCCAATCGTTACACTATGAAAATAGATCTTATGAAGGCGTTCGATTCTGTGGATTAGCAATTTCTTATTAATGTTCTCACTGCAATGGGGTTTCCAGCTCATAGGTTGGCTTAAAACCTATTTTACTACTTCCAAGTTCTCTGTCTCAATTAATGGCACGTTATGTGGTTATTTCAGTGGCGGTAAAGGCATTAGACAAGGCGATCCATTGTCTCCATACGTCTTCGTCACCTCTATGGAGGTACTTTCCTACATGCTTAACAAGGCGGCTGAAGCTAAGTAACTCCCATTTCACCCAAAACGTTCAAAGCTATCCCTCTCACACCTCTATTTTCCTGATGACTTGATGATTTTCATGGTGGCAGCTTAAAATCTGCTGACACTGTGACCAACCTTTTACAACAGTTTTATCTTTTGTCGGGTCTGCAGTTTAACCCTTTAAAAAGCGAGGTGTTTCTGGCAGGCGTTTCCTCTTTGCATGCTGTGCAATTTTTCCAAATTCGTGGATTTAAGCATGGTGAACTTCCAGTTCGTTATCTTGGTGTCCCTTTTATCTCAAGCAGACTCTCTTTTGCCTCATGTAAACCTTTGATCGACAAGATACTTGCCCGAATCCATTCTTGTAGTTCAAAGTTCCTTTCATTTGCAGGCAAATTGCAGCTTGTGCTCTCTATATTATTTAGCATATAGAATTACCGGGCAAACCTTTTTATTCTTGCTTCAAAAGTGATAAAACAAATTGAGTTGCTAGGCTTTTCTATGGTCATCCACTTCTGCTCATCATAAGGCTAAGGTTTCTTGGTAGGATCTTGCATTGCTTAGACAGGAGGGGGGACTTGGCATTAAAAGCTTGAAGGTATGGAATTCAGCATGTATAGCATGCAACATATGGTGCATCCTTCTTAGAGCTAGTTCATTATAGGACGCTTGGGTATATGCCTACATTATTAAGGCTCGCAATTTCTGGAGTCTTCCTTTGCCAACTGATTGTTCTTGGAGTATCAGGAAAATCCTCAAGATGCGTAGCTGCTTTTCTTCTCTTTTCTTCCATTCTATTGGAAATGGCACTAATACTCAATTCTGGTAGGACAATTGGCACCCCCTTGGTCCTCTTTACTCTCTAGTTACTCATAGAGAGCTTCTTGGATCAAAGATTCCTTTACAGACCACAGTTTCTTTCCTCATTTCACATGGGACTTGGAATTGGTCGAATAGTCGCATTCCGCTTTTATCTCGGCTACGTGATGAAGCTGCTGCAGCTATCTATCCTTCTAATGCCCCTAATATGGTCCAACTGACTCTAACCCCCTCCGGCTGCTACTCAGTTAAATGTTCTTGGGAACACCCTCGTGCAAGAAAAGTTACAGTAGACTAGTTCAAGCTACTTTGGTCTGCTGGACACATCCCAAAACGTAGCTTTATTACCTGGCTTGTAATCTTGGATCGGTTGGCAACCCGTAGTAGGCTCTTTTCCTGGGTTGGTCACTACCACCACCTCATGTCTGTTTTGCTCATCTAGCATGGAGGATCGCAATCATTTATTTTTCGGATGCTCATTTTCTTCATCACTTTGGTGTAGCATGCTCTCTCTTTGTGGTGTTAACAAATCAGTTGGCTCTTGGTCGACTGAATTTCGTTGGGCTAAATGCCACTTGCAGAAGAATGGTCTGCAAGCTATGATCTTGCGAGTTGCTTGGAGCGCCTGCATTTATCATCTGTGGCGGGAGAGGAACCGAAGGCACTTTACTAATTGTAATCGCTCTCTTGAAGGACTTTTAGCTGACATTTGAGCAGATATGATGCTTCGATTCTGCGGATCAACCAAGCTGAAATCTCCTCCTGCCTCCTCGAATCTGCAACTTTTATTCCAATCTGGGGATTTAGTTTTGTATCTTAAACTTTTGTCGATTGTGGCTACTATGCTTTGCATGTTGTAAAGTGTGAACTTTGTTAGGGTCCCTCCCTAACTCGTTTTATTAGAATGAATGAAATTTGCTTTGATTTTCAAAAAAAAAAACATACAAATAAGCACATATAGTTCATAT
This sequence comes from Turnera subulata, assembly GCA_028386065.3. Taxonomy (NCBI): domain Eukaryota; kingdom Viridiplantae; phylum Streptophyta; class Magnoliopsida; order Malpighiales; family Passifloraceae; genus Turnera; species Turnera subulata. The sequence goes on from JAKUCV010007203.1 coordinate 92,664, forward strand.
AAACACAATAGATCCAATAATCAATATCTAAATAATATTATAAAAGTATAAAGGTAATTGGCTACATCCGTATTCCTAGATCAAGGATTTAGTTCAACATAAAAATAGTTAAAAATAATTCATCACAAGAATTCATCATGGAATCAAATAATAGAAAAAATCGAATAAAAGTGTAAGGTGATGTGGATTTGATGGTGATGGCTTTTTGGCTTCTGAAACAAATGACTATGTGCCTCTGGATCTCTGAAAAAGTGAACGAAATAAACCCTAGACCTTCCTAGAGAATTTGACACCACCTAGTAGAGAGAAATAGAAGAAACCCTAATCCTGCTTGTGTGTATGACTAAACCCTTAATCAATTTAGCAAAGCTACACTTTGAAAACTCCAACCCCGTTTTTTGGAGACCCTAGGGGTCTATTTATACTGGTAATCATGTTCTTGGCTAGTTTGGTTCTCTTTATTTGAATAGGAATAGAATACTTGTCTTGTATTCTGACTAAAATTTTGCATCTTATTTTCCAACTTGTTAGAGAAACATTGGACTCTTATATAAAGTTGTAGATAATTTGCTTAGCTTTCTGCACATATAACGACCTTCTATATTTAACTTTTGTAGCTCAAGTTATGTCGAAAACATTGGGCCTAAGTCGGTGCAAAATCTTGTGCATTTGGGGAAAATCAACTGAGCTTATCTCTATGCGTAAATGGTTTAAAAATTATGAATATTACACTACTGAAAAGAGTCTAGTTTCATTTACAACTAATTTCACCTCAATTTGAACTCTAGATCTTCCGCAATCTTTAAAATAGTGGGCTATGCTCGGTACATAGAAAATATCCTTTTCTAGATTGTTTCTCCAACTTGGCTAAAATAATCCCCATTCCTGAATAAAATCGATTTATTCTTGGTAGAAATAGTTAAATAGAAATATTGAAGTCCCAAATAACATAATCCATAAAAAAACACAATAATATAACAAATATATGTACAATTGAATAAGAATACATAATAAAAGCCATACAAAATAACCATAAAAGATGTGCAAAATCGAAGAACATTAGTAGGATGGGAAATGATACCTAGAAGGACTCAAATTATGAAATCAAACCCAAAATAGCAACATGTTTGCACGGAATTGGGGGGATTAGGGTTGAACAGCTAGATTATGTGCAAGATCATCAACGACTTAATAGCGTAGAACAAAAAATTATTTTCCAGGTCAATAATTGGCTCGTTTGGGAATTCACAAAGTATCGAGGTGGGAACATAAGGCTTTGTAACCTATGCTTTTCTTTTTTCTAGGAATCTTTGTAACCTATGTTCTGACCAAGGAGTTTGATAATCAAAATTTATTTAGATAGAGGGTTTAAGGAATATTTTATAAGGTCTAAAAGTAATATGAATTTTTAAATCTTTGCAATTATGAGGAACTATCCATATTTTAGAGTTATGTTAGCATAAAAATTCCTTTTTTTCAAACTTAAAATAACATGTTTTCAATGTACTAATTTTAGCATTAGGTAACCATTGGAAAGACTAGATATATGGTGAGTAAAAATATGATACAAGTTATATTATGAATTTTTCTAACTATATGTTTGCCTTCTACGATTATATATTATTTTCTCAAAATATAATTTATTTAGAGAAAGAGTTTAACTAATTTGATTATTTGGTCCAAGTATTATAATGTCATTATGAGTAACTAGTATCTTCCACCACTAAATTAATAGGCCGACCTGGTTCAAACAGAAAGTCTTCTCTCAACCTAAACAGTCTAAACATATATCCAACACTGTAATTGGTTATTAATCACCTCTTTGTTCATTCGATCATGAGTTCTAACAACACAGCCTACTCACTTGCAAAGATGGGAGTCTCTTACTCCTCAAATTTTGGCCTTTTCTCTAATCAACCCTGCTCTGCTAATCAGAATTTGGATGGCTTAAGAAACAATCACTCTTTGTCGCTTGCTTGTAGTTGAAGGAGATGGGGATCAAACATTGGAGCCACGACCATGACTTGCATCTCCAAATTTATGATGAACCCATTCACCAGCCATGGGATCAGGTATGCAACGGATGCTGTAAAGAACTCGATGGTCCATGCTATGTCTGCCGTAAATTGCAATGCAGCTTTGGACTACACGAATCATGCATGAATTCATCATCCTATTTGCAAGAGGTCCTGCACTCTGATCTGCACCCTCACCCTCTGGTCTTGCTCTCTGGTCCTCCTGGTGGTCGTCATCTTCAGTATGGCTACATTTGCGATGGATGTGATCATCTTTCCCTTGGGTTTGTCTACCGGTGTGAAGAGTGCGATTTCAATCTTGATATCCAATGTGCAACTCAGTCTAAAGCAGGTGATGGTCATCATTGGAAGAAGAAGAATAAGAAACCCAGAAACACTAAGCAGCATTGGAGCCACCCTGATCACCACCTCACCCTTTTCAATTGTACTCTAACGAAAACCTGTACACTATGCTATGACGAAATCAGTGGTGCGGCCTATGGTTGCTGTGACTGCGGATTCATTTTGCACGAGTCCTGTGCAGAACTTCCGCAAGAGATATTGCACCCTTATCACCCCCGCCACCCCCTTCGCATTTATGAAGCGAAGGAACATGAAAATCTAGACTGTGATGCCTGCAGATCTCTCCTGACCGACATTTTCCTGATGCCAAGCCATGCGTATCGATGCTCCATTTGCGGTTTTCATCTCCATTTCTTGTGCGCTAAAAGATATCTTTTCATATCTCCTCTAAAGCACAAGTGCCACCAACACATTCTCCATTACATGGAAAAAAAACTGCTGGTAGGAAATCCTGATGATTTTGTATGCAATGCTTGCAAGACTGATTGCCAAAACTCCTATTACTGTTGCCTGGACTGCAATTACGGCATTCATCTTGGGTGACTTGGGTTTCCAGATACTCTACAGCACAGTGATCACCCCCATCAGCTCACCTTAGAGGACTCATTTGTGGAAGATGATTCCGGAGAGTACTATTGCCATGCTTGTACTAAACATAGAAACCCAGACTATCCTGTTTACCACTGCAGGGAATGCCCAGATGATGCCCCTTATGCCGCTCATATTGAGAGCGTAATTTCCCAGGAGGTATATATTCGCTCCCTTCTTTTCCACACTCGGGGAATATATTAATATAGTAGGAAATAATGAACCAACAATTTCATTTTCTTAATTTGTACAATTCTAAAAATTTCGTGTCACCTCTAGCTGGAAGAGCACTGGACCAACTCGGACAAGGTGGTCAATAATGACTGTGAGGCTGATGTAGTCACAAGCCAGATCTCACAGGAATATCCTGTCCTTGCCGACCTTGATGAAGTACAAAGAAAACCCAAGTGCAGAAGGCAGATTGAGGTAACACCTCAATTACATAATTATTCTTATTATGGTAAATTGATCTTGATCATACACTGAATTGTAAAAGTGGGATATGTAAGTATTCAAAATCTTCCCATCCCATATAACCCAGATTCAAGATTTCAGCAACAATCATGAGTTGACTCTATATGACGATAGAGATGGCAGCAAAAGCTACTCTACTTCTTCTGTCAAAGTGTGTGATGGGTGCAAAGAGCTAATCAGAAAGGAATCACACTACAGCTGCTGCTTCTGCAGCAGTTATTATCATAAATTATGCGCTGAATTGCCACTAAAGATAAGACACCCTCTTCACTCTCTGCATCCTCTCACTCTCTCTGTTCAACAAAGTCGATTGCCCGCTTTATGTGATGGATGCCTTCATGTTTCCCAAGGGGTTAGCTGCTACAAATGCAAGGAATGCAAGTTTATGCTCCACATAGAATGTGCTCATCAGTTCCAAAATTCTCAAACTAACAAAAAAGTGATTACGTCTTCCATCCATGATCATGAACTAACACATGTCACCTGCATGGAGGATTCAACTATTTTTTGTGGTGCGTGTATCGCGCCTATCATCCCACAGCCAGCATATGGTTGTTTTTCCTGCTTCATTTTCTTTCACGAAGCATGTGTTGAAATTCCACAATGCAGAGAACATCCATACCATCCACAACATCCCCTACTTATTAATCAGCAGCCAGACGGGGGCTCTAAAATTTGCAGTGCTTGCGGCTCCCGTATCTTTAATCAGGTTACCTATGCTTGTAGTGAGTGTAAGTTTGCTATCCATGTAAGTTGTGCTGATTACGTGACGTCCACACTCAAATCTAGCTGCCATGACCACATTCTTTTCAGCTTTGCTACCGAAGCTTTTCTCAAGTCCACAGGCATAACACAAAGCTATATAGGATGCAATGTTTGCGGTAACAGATGTGATGGTTCCTTCTACCGTTGTATGGAGTGCAACCAAAATTTTCACCTAGATTGCATCCCATTACCAAAAAGAGTCAAACATTGGTGCCACACTCATCCTCTGATTCTTGTCGACTCAATGTGTGAAGATGATTTTGGGGAGTATTATTGCGAAATTTGTCCTAAGCAAAGGAACCCAAATCATGCTGCTTATTATTGTAAGGAATGCTATGATCAAAGGGGTGTGCTAGTTATTGCTCATATCGGGTGCGTGCTGGATGAGGTAATATATTCACCATTTCTCTAATATTTTATTGACATTTATTTATATATTTCCTATATATATTTCTTACATTAGAAGAAGTTACCTCAATAAGTTAATTTTTTTGATTTAATACAATGTATTTTCCAGGGAGATGATTCATTCGAGATACTTGCATAAGCTGAGCCGAAACAGGTGGGGTCGAAAACCCAAGTCAAAAGTTCAATGACATCGGATAATATGAATTTCCACATATTTCAAATATCATATGATTGTTTTCTTATTCATTTTCTATTATGAGAAACTGTTATTGTAAATTGATAAAAAAAAAAAATCTTGACGGTAAATTTGCTATTGAAATTAAACAACAATGCTAGAGTTGCTAAGATTTTGTTATTAAGAGTGTGTTACTAACTTATGTGGCATATACACATCATTATCTAATTAACTTATTAAAGATCTTTTACTAATAAATATGGTATGTGCCACATCATTATCTAATTAAATGCAAAAATTATTTCTCATTAACTCCCTTTTTATTACGTTATATCTTTAATTGATATTTATCATGTTATATCTCCAGGATAACAATTTTTTTCTTAACTCTTTCTTTCAACTTTTTTTTTATGTTATACTCCAGTTTATTACGATCTTTTTAAATGAATGATAAAACAGACGATTCCTAAAAGAAATCAACAAAACAAAACGACGATTGAATTGCATAACGAACGATTAAATTCACCTCTGTTTTGCATTCTTTCCCCCTCATGGAAAAAAGTAAATCTGCTCATGTGAAAAACCAAAAAAAAAAAAAACTGATTCTATGAGTATAAATCTTATCCAAAATCAAAACAAGCTATAAGGTTGGGCAAGAATCGTGAGAATTCAAGAAAAAAATATGGCATTTGGGAATTGGGGAAGAAGAAGCTAGAAAATTAGGGTTTATAAGTTAATAATACAGTGAACGTGAAGGACAAAAAAAATGATGGATAGCATGGAAACAATTGTTTTTGAGAAACAACATGGAAACAAATTAATTAAATAGTAAAGTAAGACCTTTTTTTTCAGGAAAAAATAAACAAAATATTACGATTGGGAATTAGAGGAAAGAAACTATTAATTAAGTAATAATGTGGCACCCACTTAAAAAACTTATGATATGGCACATGCCCCGTAGGTTAGTAACACACTCTTAGTAACAAAATCTTAGTAACTCTAGCATTATTGGAAATTAAAAGTAGTGGTAAAATATAAATATTTGAACTCTCTCTGACCATATGTTCAGATTGAAGATTTCAGGAACAACCATCAGTTGATCATTCATCAAGATGATTATCCGGATCTCGGTGTGTGATGCCTGCGATGTTCAAGTAGGGTATTCATCATACTACACCTGCTATTTTGCAACCTTCATTACCACAAACTTTGTGCTGAATTGCCATCAAACATAAGACAGCCTCTCCACTCTTTACACCTTCTGTTGCTATATGCTCCAAGTCCAAATGATAATCATCCTTAGTTTTGTGATGGATGTTGATGTCACCACCCTTCTAGGTCAAGTCCTCGGGCCTTGGCCTAGACTTTAGCTTTGTTCTTCCTCCGACCTATGATGGTGAACTACACTCTTGAAGGGATCTGAACCTGAATTCGTTAGCAAGGAGCTCTGACCTCTTAAGTGCTTGTTGAATAAGATTTGCTTCCTTTGTTCATAGTAGGGTCCTTTAAATAGGACTTTGAGCAGTACAAGAATTAAAGACAAAATCATGGTCTAATTAGAAAGTATTAAAACACATAATCAACGAGATAATAGCAGATCTCTAGGAGATCAGCTTGTTATGTAATAAGGAATATAAAGTTGACTTTCGGATAACTGAGGAAAGAAGGATAATGATGAGTGTCAAGGATTAATGATAGCATTGTGATTTGTCGAATCAATGTCCTTGAAATGTGGATGAACCCGATCACCTGAGTGGACGCCTAACATAATTCTTGCCTATGAATGCGTCCATAGCATCTCCCCCGTCCTGGGAAAAGGGCTTATCCTCGAGCACGAAATCTGGGTAGGCTTGCTAGAAAGTTGCCATGTTTTCCCAGGACATAGTTGCCATGGGCTAGAGCGCTGGATCATAGCAGGGTAAAAACAACTCATCAATCATCAATTGGGGGCAAAATAGGTGTTGTTAATGATGTCTCACCTCTGAATTCCTTCAATATAGAAATATGGAACACAATGTGCAGCTTAGTGTGAGGTGGAAGTTCCAGCTCTTAAGTCACTGTGCCAATGCACCGAAAGATACGAAAGGGGCCATAAAACTTCTGGGACAGCTTGCCGGCATGGTACCCAGAGAATGGGCAAGAATGTTTCAAGTGAAGCCATACAAGTTGGCCAGGAGCAACTGCAATATCACGATAACCACGATCATAGTACACCTTCATTTTCTAATGCCAAAATTCCACTTGTAAAAACGTTGATACTGCTGAGCCACCAAGGTGCCATGAGTGGTTCCTAGCAAAGACCTTACTGAGGTTCCAAAACAAAGGCTGACAAGTGCCTGACACTCGCAACTTTAAATAGTAGCTCCAAGCGAAAATCCTACTGAGGTTCTAGAACGAAGGCCAAAAGGTTTCTGACGATGATACGCCAAGAGTGCCTCGAAGCAAAGATCTCTCGGAAAGTGATTTGGCGATTGATCCAAAAGCCATGAAACAAATGGTGTAACAAAAGAAGGCTGTGATCTTCATAAGGTAACAGAAAGGTACTAAACCAAGCCGCCAAGTACATGTCCTTGGATTCGAGATGTTCAAAATGATGAAGAACGAGATATGTGCTGCACTCTTTTTTCCTTCAACAGGTTTTGATCCGATTGGATTTTTCCTTATAAAACTTTTAACGAGGCAATGCTCTCCAAAGCATATTCCATAAATCCAATGACAACTAAAGGGCCATAGATACTTAAATGCTTAAACTTGTACCAAGTTCGACCATTTAGGGGGCTACTGATGTGACCAAAAATAATCACAAGCCTATGTGCACGAGCCTATAATCTACACTACTCGATGGCCCAAGAAACCGGACAAATGAAGGAGCCTGTACTAACGAAGGGGTTCCCCAGGGAGCTGTTCGGGAAACTCGGGTAATTTTCCCACTACAACAAACAACTAGTGAATTGAACTGAATCGATAATTCCCAGGAAAGATGGCCTAGCCTATCTCCTTAGACAGAATTATCATTCCAAGATAAATCCCCAAGAAAGACTGGAGGAACAATGGTTCACTTAAAACCTAGCCTCCTTGACAAGACTCATTTGCACAGTGTTTTAATTCACAACCTATACCCGACAAAGGCAGCTTAGCCGGCCAACAAATAGAATAAGGCGGCTTTGCCAGCCAACAAAGAGATAAGGGGGCTTAGCCGGCAAATGTTGATTACTAAGCAAAATTAAACAAATGCGAAAATTAAAGGCGGAATAATAAAGAAAGAACACACTCAAAAATTGAAAACGGAGTTCGGCCAATTTTGCCTACGTCTCCGGAGCGCCACTAGAAAAGGGCCTGCTCTTTTTAGTAGAAGAAGAGTATTTAGTACAATTGTTAGAATACAATTATACTCTAATGTTTGGGATGATTTCTAAGGTAAGGAGAGGGGTTTCTTTTATAGCATCATACCCCCCCTTACCATACTTCCCAACGATGCGGGATATGCCAAAATAACAATAACACATACACTTACAACAATCTCCACCTTGGTGTTATTTGTAATCCCACCAATTCCAATCTTCTCAACCAAATAAGGAACAACCTTCCCAGTGCTTCCAACTCGCGCCATCTGGCGCCAACTCAAATGTGCAGGATGTTGACCAAGTCTAAACAATGTTCACACTTAGCCCTTGTCACTACCTTGGTCATCATATCTGCAGGATTCTCTATTGTCAAAATCTTCTGGAGAAGTATCTCTTCTTCTTCAAGAATTTCCCGCACAAAATGATAGCGAACATCAATGTGCTCCGTCTGTGCATGAAAGACTTGATTCTTCGCCAAATGAATGGCACTCTGACTGTCAGAATATACTACAAGTTGTTTCTGAACAACCCCCAAGTCTTTGAGCAATCCATAAAGCCAAATTTCCTCCTTCACAACTTCTGTAATAGCCATATACTCTGCCTCCGTTGTAGATAAAGCCACCGTTGACTGTAAAGTGGACTTCCAACTAACAGGGGCTTTTGCTAAAGTGAACAAATAGCCCGTCGTCGATCTTCGCTTATCCAAATCTGTTGCATAGTCAGAATCACAATATCCAACCATTCCTTGACCAAGTGATTCATCCCGCTCAAACATTAAGCCAACGTCTACGGTATCTTTGATATACCGAAGAATCCATTTCAAAGCTTGCCAATGACCTCTGCCAGGATCATGCATGTATCTGATCACAACACTAACAGCTTGTGAAATATCCAGTCTCGTACACACCATTGCATACATCAAGCTTCTGACTACATTGGCATAAGGGACTTTTGCCATGTACTCTCGTTCTTCATCTGTCTATGGAGATAACTGGCTGCTAAGCTTCAAATGAGGAGCAAGTGAAGTACCTACAGGTTTTGACCCTTCATTCATGACAAAACGTTGTAGTACTTTCTTCAAATACTCTTTTTGTGTCAGCCAAAGCTTGCCTTCCTCTCTGTCTCTGCTTATCTCCATGCCAAGAATCTTCTTGGCTTCTCCCAAATCCTTCATCTCGAACTCTCTACTCAACTGAGTCTTCAACTTGTCAATTTCAACTTGGCTCTTTGCAGCTATCAGCATATCATCAACGCATAAGAGTAGATAGATGTAGGACCCATCTTGTAGTCTTCTCAAATACACACAATGGTCGTATTTGCTCCTTGTGTACTTCTGACCCAACATAAACTTGTCAAATCATTTATACCACTGTCTTAGTGATTGCTTCAAACTGTACAACGACTTGTCTAGTTTGCACACCCAATTTTCTTTGCCAACAACTTTGTATCCATCGGGCTGAGTCATATAGATTTCCTCCTTTCAGTCACTGTGTAAGAGTGCGGTCTTCACATCAGGTTGAGCTAGCTCCAAATTCAACTATGCTACCAAGGCCAACAGAATTCTAATGGAGGAATGCTTCACAACTGGAGAAAATATCTCATTATAATCAATTCCCTCCTTCTGAGTGTAGCCTTTAGCCACCAATCTTGCCTTGTAGCGAACATTACTCATGTTAGGAAATCCTTCTTTCTTAGCAAATACCCATTTGCATCCAATTGCCTTCTTTCCCTTCGGTAGTTGTGTCAACTTCCATGTTTTTTTCTTCTGAAGAGATTCCATCTCCTCCTTCATTGCATCTTTCCAACTGCTACTTTCAGAACTCCGAATGGCTTCTGAAAAAGTGGAAGGAACATCATCAACGACTGGAAGTGCATAGGCCACCGTTTCAATGAGACGTTCTGGTTTTCTCCTTTCTCGTCTTGCTCTACTAGTGGTAATTGACTCGAACTGCTGCGTAGGTTCTTGGGTCGGAACCTCTTCTTCATCTAACTCTTCCTCTGTCATTGGAGAGTCATCATTGGTGCTCTTAGCTGGGATCACCATAGTAGGCTCAAACTCCACCTGCTGTGAAGTACTACCAGCTTCTTCTAAATTTACCTTAGTCAACATGGCAGATTCATCAAAGGTAACATCCTTACTGATAATAGTCTTCTTTGCCTCTAGACACCAAAGACGGTATCCCTTCACTCCAGCATTAAGACCCATAAATAGAGCCTTCTTTGCTCGTGGATCTAACTTTGATTCATTCACATGATAGTATGCAGTGGAGCCAAACACACACAAAGAATCATAATCTGTAGTAAGTTTCCTAGGCCATACCTCCAAAGGGTCTTCTTGCCACCTAAAGCAGAATGTGGCAATCGATTAACAAGATGTTGAGCATATGTCACAGCCTCAGCCCAAAAATTTATGCCTAGCCCAGCATTAGACAGCATACAACGAACTTTCTCCACTAATGTCTTGTTCATACGCTCTGACACCTCGTTCTGCTGTGGTGTTTTTCTAACTGTGAAGTGCCGAACTATGCCACAATCTTGGCATATCTTTAAGAAAGGATCACTCGTATATTCTCCACCATTGTCTGTTCGGAGAACTTTAATCTTTCTTCCTGTCTAGTTCTCAACCTGAGTTTTCCATTTAAGGAAAATCCCAAGCACTTCATCCTTCTTCATCATTGTAAACACCCATACTCTTCTGGAAAAATCATCAACAAAAGTGACAAAATAGTGTCTACCTCCAAGAGATGGAGTCTTGGTAGGTATTGTGGATAGTAGTGCCAAACTTCACTCTTCGTTGCTTTCCTGGAACACAATGCTCACAAAACTCCAATTTGCAAGTCTTCGTACCTTTCAACAATTCCTGCTTGGCAAGAATCTGCAAGGATTTTTCACCAGCATGTCCCAAATGCATATGCCACAGCTTCGTTGCCTTTGCATCTTTCTTGCGTCCAGAAGTTACTGCTGCAACTGCCCCAATTACAGTACTACCTTGATAGTAATACAAATTATTCTTCCTCACACCTTTTAACATCACCAATGCTCCTGATGTTGCTTTAAGAATTCCATCTCGGATAGTGACAACTAGGCCTTTTGATTCTAAGGCCCCCAAAGAAATGAGATTCTTCTTCAACTCTGGAACATATCGAACTTCTCTCAAAATTCTGGTGGATCCATCATGATTTTTCAGCTTGATTGAACCTATCCCGGCTGTTTTACATGGATTGTCATTACCCATGAAAACAACTCCGCCATTGAGCTCTTCAAGGTCAAAGAACCATTCCCGAATGGGGCACAAATGGTAGGTACAACCAGAATCCAAAATCCACTCATCAACGTGTGATGTTGAAGGTGAAGCAACCAAAAAAGTATCTGACTCTGCATCACTCTTGCATTCTGCAACATTTGCATCTTGTGGAGTCTTTCCCTTCTTTTTCAATTTCGGGCAGTCTTTCTTCTAATGCCATTTCTCATGACAAAGGGCACACTCATCTTTGACAACTTTGCTTCTCGACTTGGATCTTCCTCTGCTTCCCTTTGACTGGCCTTACTGTCGTCCTCTAGCCACTAAGGCTTCATCTGCTGCAGGTGCTATGTTCTTCACTTTATCTTGTTGTCTCAACTCGTGACTATACGAAGCAGAACATACAGCCTCCAATGATACATTCTACTTCCCATGAAGTAGTATAGTCTCCAGATGTTCGAATTCATCGGGAAGAGATGATAACAGCATCAAAGCCAAGTCTTCATCTTCAAATACTACGTCTAAATTGAACAGGTCTGCTACTAACTTTTTAAACAAAGTGATGTGTTCATTCATCGTAGATTTTGGTCGATACTCGAATCGGAACAATCTCTTCTTCATTAAAAGCTTATTCTGACCACTCTTCTTCAAGAAAGTGTCTTCCAATGCCTACCACAGTTTGTGTGCAGAAACTTCATTTTTTAATGCATATTTCTGCTCCCTGGACAAGCACGATCGAATTGTTCCGCACGCCAACTTGTTTACGTCGGCCCACTCCTTGTCACTGATATCGTAAGGTTTCTCTTCTTCAATAGCAACATCAAGTCCCTGCTGGAATAGCGAGTCAAGGACCTCACACTGCCACATGCCAAAATGACCGGTACCGTCAAATATCTCCACAGCATGCTTCGAACTAGATACTGGGATCCTCGACCATCTGGATGTGGAAACCATCTCTCCTGAATGTGTACTTGATGTAGCTTGTTTTGAACCTGCTTCCGCCATTACAAAATCAAAGGATAGTATTCAACAATTTCAAATAGAACAAAAGACGAACCTTCGGCTCCGCTACCACTTGTTGGGGAAACTCGAGTAATTTTCCCACTACAACAAACATCTACTGAATTGAACTGATTCGATAATTCCCAGGAAAGATGGCCTAGCCTATCTCCTTAGACAGAATTATCATTCAAAGATAAATCCCCAGGAAAGACTAGAGGAACAATGGTTCACTTAAAACCCAGCCTCCTTGATAGGACTCACTTGCATAGTGTTTTAATTCACAACCTATACCCGACAAAAGCGGCTTAGTCGGCCAACAAATAGAATAAGGCGACTTTGCCAGCCAACAAAGAGATAAGGCGGCTTAGCCGGCCAATGATGAATACTAAGCAAAATTAAACAAATGCGGAAATTAAAGGTGGAATAATAAAGAAAGAACACACTAAAAAATTGATAACGGAGTTCGGCCAATTTTGCCTACGTCTCCGGAGCACCACTAGAAAAGGGCCTGCTCTTTTTAGTAGAAGAAGAGTATTTAGTACAATTGTTAGGATACAATTATATTCTAATGTTTGGGATGATTTCTAAGGGAAGGAGAGGGGGTTTCTTTTATAGCATTTTCATACCCCCCTTACCATACTTCCCAACGATGTGGGATATGCCAAAATAACAACAACACATACACTTACAACAGAAGCTTCACGGCAGCACCGAAACCTGGAAAGGGAGCCCGAAAAACTCAGCGTGTTTGATAAGTTTCGCCAAAGCTTACCCAAGAAGCCATGACCCGACTTGTAGAGCATGCAAGAGTGTGATAGTGTATTTTCTTGCCCATTAAATCTAAAAACTAGTACAAATAAGAAATAAGAGGTTATGCCACAAGCTGGCAATTCGAGGCCTTGAGCCTAATAATAGTACCCCAATTTTCACGGTACTCCATTCTGCCTCTGAAATAGAAGATTATAGCCATGAATCGTGATTGACTCATCCTAATCTAAATGCATGTTTAAAAAACAAATACTATGACGAAGGCATTTTTATTTTAGTGAGACGTGGAAGACTTTAATGTTGACTCTTGGATATTATATCAATATAATTACTCGGTGGTTACAGCTACGCACAGAAAAGAATAAAGAAATGGCAGTAGCTGTTCGTTCTGGACAGGCTTGATGACTTTAAGTTGATATGCTAGGTGGAAACAGGAGGGAACTGCAGAGATTCCCAGTTATTAAAACTTGGCCAGATTCAATTAAGAGTTAGTTTTGGCTACTAATCACTCTCTCTATGAAGGTTCAAGTAGGGTATAGTTGGAGATGGGGTTAAAACATTGGAGCCACGAACATGCTCAGTTGCAATTGGAAATTATTACAGACACTGATTACAATCCCTGGACAGCTTTCTGCAATGGGTGCCGTAAAATACTAGGGGGTCCCTCTTATCTCTGCAAAGAATTGGGTTGCTTCTTCAGGCTATGTGAATCATGCTTCCAGTCTTCCTATCCTCATCAGGTACCACACCACCCTCTTCACCCAGCTCACCCTCTGGTTTTGCTATCTGGTGGTTGCTATATATGCGATGGATGTGATTGTTTTACAATTGGGTTTGTGTACCGCTGTGAAGAAGAAGGATGTGATTTCAATCTTGACGTCCACTGTGCTCTTCTTATGAACAACCAAACAATAGAGAGTAGTAAACCCAAAGCAGCTAGACGGAGGACCAAACAACACTATATCCACCCTGATCACCATCTCACCCTTTTCAACTGTAAGCTACCCCATATATACTGCACCCTGTGTGGGGCTCCAATTATTGGTGCAGGCTACGGTTGCTGCGAGTGCGGTGAGAATATGCATGAATCCTGTGTGGAATTGACCCAAGAGATACGACATCCTTATCACTTGAACCACCCTCTTCGAGCTTACATACCAGGCCTCGAAAACCCACCCCCCGATGGATGTTGTGCTGCCTGCCATGCCTCGCTTGATGATTCAAGAACTATGTATCAGTGCTTGTTTTGCCGTGGTGGCTTCAGGCTCCACTCCTCCTGCGCGGCAAAGTCTTTATTCACAGCTCCCATGAGGCACGAGAGGCACCAGCACTGGATTCATTACGTTCAAGACAAACATTGGAGGGCGGGACATGATATTAAATATCAATGCGATGCCTGCAACACTGACTGCGAAGGATCCTACTATAAGTGCATGAACTGCGAGTACCATATTCATCTTGGATGCCTTGGGTTGCCTGATACCGTTGACTACCCGGATCACCTCCATCCTCTCACCTTAGAGGACTCGTATGTAGAAGATGATGATTCAGGGGAGTACTATTGCCATTGTTGTGGTATGCGAAGACACGGAGACCACCCTGTCTATCGCTGCAGGGAATGCCCAGATGATGCCCCTTTTGCTGCTCATATCGAGTGTGTGACTTCGCAGGTATCCGTTTATTTATTTGTTACTTTAATTTCTAAATTCCGTTATCAAACCATGATGATTCAATTATTCAAATTCTAAAACATTTAAAAACTCACCACACTCTTCTCTTTCAGGAAGATCCATGGATCAAGTGGACCCCTGGGGCAGAAGCCATGGAACAGATCCAGCTGCAAGAATACCCTGCCCTTGTTGAGTTTGATCAAGCAAAAAGAAAACCCCAATGCAGAAGGCAAATTCAGGTAACAGCACGTAATTAATCTCCCTCTTTTACATGACAAGATTTATTAAAATAATGAATCGTTGTAATTTAATTGCTAATTACCTAGCTACTGCTAATAAACAGTATATAACGGGCTTTAAAGTTGAATTCAATAGGAACATTTTGGAAAATCCTTGTTTCTGTTCTCTCTTTATTGCGCTGGCTGACGAACAAAAGGGAAATGGAGGAATGGTATAAGTTCTTTCTTTTTTCCTTTATGTGAAAATATTGTAAACTAATCTTGATGATAAATTTGCTATTGAAATATAAAAGGGTAAAATACAAGTATTTCAACTCTCTCACCCTACTTATATATTCAGATTCAAGATTACAGCAACAATCATCGCTTGACTATTCATCGGCATGAGGAGCATCCCTTTCTTCAGAGGGAGTGTGATGCCTGCCAGAATCAAGTAATGCTTTCATCGTACTACACCTGCGAGTTCTGCAACATTCATTACCATAAACTTTGTGCTGAATTGCCTCCAAAAATAAGACACCCTCTCCACTCTCAACATCTTCTCGCCCTCGACGCGTCAACTTACATTCAACCTAATTTCTGCGATGGATGTCTTCATGTTTCCCGCGATGGTGGCTATAGATGTGAAGAATGCCAGTTTGAGCTTGACTTAAAATGTGCTTCATCTTTAACTGCTCATCAACTGCAAAACTCTCAAAACAACAAAAACACCATAGTCCGCTCCATCCATGATCATAGATTAACACCAGTCTCTTGCACCTACAGTGGGGAGTTTTCCTGCAATGCATGTGCCTTCCCTATCTCAGATACAGCGTATGGCTGTTTCGACTGCCGTGGCATTTTTCATCAAAGATGTAGTGAATTTCCAAAGAACAGACAACATCTATACCATCCACAGCATTCGCTAGTTGCTAAGGATACAGTGATGATGCCTTCTCAATGCAAAGCTTGCAACTCCCACATCTATTTCGGCATCCAATATGCCTGTAGTGAGTGCACCGCATTTGCTATTCATGCAAGTTGTGCAGAATACATGACATCCACACTCAAATCAAGCTGCCATGACCATATTCTTTTTAGTTTCGCTAAGGAAGAGTATCCGAAGTTCCAATTTGACGAGGCAGAAAGCTCCTTTGAATGCAAATGTGGTAAATTATGTTGTAGCTCTTTCTATCGATGCGTGGAGTGTGATATGAATTTTCATCTAGATTGCATCCCATTACCAATAAAGGTCATCAAGCACGAGTGGCATAGCCATCCACTTACTCTTGTGGATTCGATGCGTGAAGATGATTCTGGAGAATATTATTGTGAAATTTGTTGTGAGCCAAGAAACCCGAATCATGGTGCTTACTACTGTGAAGAGTGCAAAGATCAGCATGGCGTCCTAGTAATTGCTCACATCGGGTGCACGCTGGAAGAAGTAATGTAATGTAATTGTTTATTATTTTGATGATAGTTTAGTTTTCCCATGATCCGTTCAATTTATTTGACAGGAAGAAGATTCATTGGAGATACTTTCATGAACTGAACGAAGAGAACATTATGTAATTGCTTACATGGAACGAAAGACGTGCAATGCAATAACTATATAAGATTCGTCAAGTACACCATGAGATAGCAAAACACACTTCAGGGACTATTGGAAAGATTATATGTATAGTATACTGCTTAACTTCACTCACGACATACTTGTTGTTGGTTCTTCCCCATACATAGAGGACAAACAGCTTCCCTATAAGACAACAATTTTTTGAAGGCTTTGTATTTGTTGTAATGTATTATGTATAATATTATTATTCACATCAAAGTTTACAGGAAACAAATGCCAACAAAAAATTATTTTGAAATTTAAATCCAAATGTTCTTGATTCAAGTTTTTATTACTCCCTGATTGTCAGGCGTTCAATTTTGCATCCAAGGTGGAGTGCAGCCACGTGCATATCTTCATCTGGATCCCGGCCAGAGCCGATTTTGAGAAATTTGTTTTCAATACAGATATTTATTCAAACCAAAGCAGAACTGTTTCAAGGGGGTCAAGTTCAGATTGACTTCCTGAGAGAGGAATTAGAGTCAAATGCAAATCGGATAATGTGCTAATCTTCCATCTTTGATTGGGCTTGGTTAATGAGATTGCTTTGCAAGCCTTTACCCCATCTCCAAGAAGCTTCTGTAGCACAAAACAGGACCTAAATCAAAGCAAACAAGATAACTATATATGAAAAGGAAAACCAAAGTCCAAAGATATTGAAAGGAACCGGCCTGTTACACACGGGTTCACTGGTGGATCCAGGAATATTTTCCAGAGTATGAAAAAAACTAATAAATAATCATCCCAAATTTTAATTTAATATTCTTTTAACTTAAAATAATTATACTGTTAAAATAAAATAAATATTATAATTGTTCACCAAGCAATAAGCATTGTCATTTTTAGAAAATGTTGAATGATATGTTTATTTTCAATGCTATCAAATACATCTCTCCCACCATAAGTAATCAAATAATCATTCAATAATTTTCTCACCCATTGCGAATTTTTATGATATTCATCACCGAGAAAGTTCTTTCGGTGAAACAAATTAAATATGTATGTATACTCTTAGTGTTAAAGTAATCGACATAGTGGTTTCCAATCATTTAGACATACAAAGAAAATAAATTAATTTTAAAATCAATCTTCTTAGAGGCTACAATGTGAGAATAAAATCAATCTTCCTAGAGGCTACAATGTGAGAATAATATTCATAAAAAATAAACTCTCTTTTAATTATGGGCATTTAACTAAAATTTTCTTTTAATTATGGGCATTTAATTTTAGCAACATAAATATTGCGTAACTATCACTTTCATAATAATTATTTATTGTCAGTCAAAAACCTAGGCATGCTATACAAGTGAAAAGATTGTAATGTAATTAATCCTCAAGTCTAAATTTTGTTTTGAAACTTTGCAAAATACACCATTGGAAAATATCACTTATCGCTTCACAATTCACTCGATTTAGCTATTTTTATGAGTTGGTGTTTAATTGTTGGAAACATGAGAAGGGAAGCAAATAGAGAAAGCCGGATATAGAGTTTGTGTGGTTAAATAAAATAGGCAGTAATTGTGATGGAGTAAAATAGGAGAAAATTAGGAGGCATTTATCTATACTTACTATATATAAAAGCACGAAGTCACTAAAACTTACGAAATTGAAATACTAAAATACCCTTCTCTTCCTTATTATTATATTATATTTAATGGGTTAATGGTCATTAAAAGAAATAATGCTAGAGTTATTACCAAACGGTAAAAAAGTTTTTTATATCGTTCTACTTTCTTGATTTTGTATTTGTTATCCCTCCTCATTTAATTTTACTCATCATGTCCCTGAACTTATGATTTACCGAGACACCATGTCTATTTTACCTCTTAAAGTTGGTTTGTTGACATAATTCTGACACATGTCTTGTGGGACCGCTAGACTATCTATTTTTTTAATCGTTTTTACCTTTTTTATTTAATTTTTCAAAACTAAATTTCCAAATAAATCTTTATTCTTTTTTTTTTCAATCACAGGACCATATTACTCTATTAGTATCCAATTGAAATTTGCCACAAAAAAGAGTATCATCTGAACCACCATAACCTAAAAAATCGCCGCCCAAGCCATTCTCTCCCTCCCAGATCCATCAAGAAGGCCTTCTTCAAGGCTGCCTCCGCCTTGAAGTCACGCGCCGCCATCTTCGCCGGCGAGGAAGAGGAGGAAGTGGATCCAACAAGCTAGATCCGTTTCCGGAGCAGCCCTCCAACGCTGGTGTTGGCATCGAGAAGGAGGTGGAGGCGCCCCGAGGTGTGTGAGATGTGGAAAGGTGGTGGGGATGGTAGAGGAGGAAAGGGATAAAGAGGTGGTGAGCAGGTGGGAAAATAGAGGGGAGGGAGGAGAGGAAAGGTGGGTGTGTCGGTGCATGGTTGGTGGTGGGGTGAAGTAAGGAAGAAGTAGTGGTGGCGAGGAGGAGGAGTTTGTTTGTTTCAGAAATTTTTGTTGCTTCTTTCTTTTTTTTTTTACTTGATATGGTTATGGTTGGTCTTCTTCCTTTTTTTTTCTCAGAAAAACACATAGCTGCTCATGAATGAAAACACACTGTTCGTACAGATATTAAATGCGAGTTCAGGCATGAGGAACCAAAATTGAGGGGTTAATTGAAGTTTAGAAAAGAGGTTGATCTCACCCATGAATAAATGTGTGACTGGCTTCAGAATAAATGATGATTAGTGGAAGGATTCAATTTGACATAACGGGCATAGGGTTGTAAATAATGGTGTTTAATCTAATACGGTGCACTCTGCTTGTGGGCAAGTGTTTTGTTACAAAGGGGGAAGCTTCTTGAAAAAACATAATATCTATTTGAGTGCACGGGCCCCACCCTATTTATATTAAAAAAAGTGTTATTTTTCTAGAATAAAGAGTTTTAGGAATTATATTTTGGAAAAAATGGAAAAAAGGGTAGCACGTGGGATCCACTTTACACGTGTCAGCATCACGTCAATTTACCGGCTGTAATGGGTAAAAAGGACAACATAACCCGGTAGAATAAGAATTTAAGGACATCATAAGTGAAATTAAACGAATAGGGACAACAAATGCGAAATTGACAAAGTGAAAGGACATAAAAAACTATTTACTCATTACCAAACTCTAAATTTATATCTTATCATAATTAATGGTCATTAAAAGAAATAATGCTAGAGTTATTACCGAACTCTAAATTTGTATCTTGTCATAATTTTTGACGTATTTTTAATTCCAATGGTAAAATCTCAAATCAATTCTTTTTAGTTCTCTCTATTAGTGTTTCACTGTCGCTGCAATAAAGACACAATTTATTGTTCTTATCAACCCTAATAGTTTTCTTCTCTTTTATGGAATTTTATTATCACCATTACCGGTTTGCAAAATGGAATTCTATTATCACCATTACCGGTTTTCTTTGTAGTGCAACTCTACCCCTCCATGGGTGTTCTTTTGGGTTATTGTTTTTTTTCTCTATTGCACCAGATATAATTGTTCCTGTTATTCTCAGCCAACTAGACAATACCCTTTTGGGTATAACAATCAAACTCATCCACATTGGACTCCCTGCTCAGACGCATTGGAGATTTATTTCGCAGCAGTGACAGGTCATTGTTCGCCACACATATAGGGAGGGGAATTTATTTGCTGATAAGCTAGCATCTTTGGCTTTGGATTCTGAGTTAGAGTCACAATTTTTAATCTTGTTCCTAATGAGTGTGTTGTTTTGCTGAACTCTGATAATGCGGGGTTGGATTGTAAGCCCCGATTCTAAAAAAAAAAAAACCTAGACAATACCCTTTTGAGTATAACAATCAAACTCATCTGCTTTTGCCATCAATATATGGTTATGATTTTGAATAGCAAACAAGGAGGGACCAAAATATAAAGATGGATTTAAACTAATCTCGAACAAAACCAATCAAAAGATTTTATAGTTGCTCAAGCATATGAAAATTTCTTCTGTTCTATAAATCTCAAATATTTGAATAATTCATTATGTTGATGCGATTGAGTATGTTTTTTTGATATAGTAAGCTAATCAAATTGGGTTTCGAAAAGAAAATAAACCTTTAACAAGATGTAGTAACCAGTGAAAACGGGGACAATCGGTAAAGAAAATGACGGCCATTGACGGTGGTGATGAAACCCTAACTGCCGACTTTCGACCGTGATGGAAAGTCTAAAAAAAGGAGAATAATATTAGGTTTAAACCGCATATAAAGTGATAATAAAATCAGTTCTAAAATTTTTAAATTAAAATTTAAAATATGTTTATAAAATATGACATGGCATAAATTTTAAAAGTAATAATGTGGCACATGCCATATATATTAGTAAGAGAGTACTAGTAAGAGTTTGTTAGTAACTATACCATTATTGTTAAAAAAATATTGTAAAGTGCAGATCCTAACACCACACTTGCACCAACGACAAAAATCAAATCGGATTCCAAAAAGTTAAACCATCTCCATCAGTCTTTTCTTTTTAAAAAATCAAGAATTATATAAGTCAGTTTAATGGCTAAGAACTACGGATAAGAAAAATTAATTTATAAATTCCTATTCTAATACAAAAATTAGTTCTAAACAATTTATATCTGTTTATTCAGAATATCAAAAAAAATTATTGTCTACATTATATATAAGTTTTACTCAAGTTAATGGTTAATATATATGTCTTTATTTATATTTTCTCAATAGCAACTAGGAATTATAAAAAATAATAATGCTTAAAAAGACAATAAAAATATGAAGAAGAATATTCAAAGAGCCAACGAAAACCATGAAGAAAAACAACGTCTATGAGAAAAAAAAAATGATCATGGAGAGGAATAATCACAAGAACTCATGACGGATGTGTTTGTAGTTTATTATCAACAAGAACTATGAAAAAGAAAAATCGAAGAATAGCGGAATAGTCAATGGAAACTACAGATTAAAGTGTTTTTTCGTCCCTGTGTAAGGCCTCAAAGTTGGATTTCATCCTTGTGTAGGTTTTCGGCCTCTTTTGATCCCTCTTTTCGGCCTCTTTGCATTCTGGAGAATGAAATCCAACTTTGAGGCCTTACAGAGGGACGAAAAAACGCTTTAATCCGGAAACTACCAACAACAACAACGACTATGAGAAAAATAATAAGAAAAATAATAACATAATTTAATAATCCTCTGCGTTAGTAATATAATTTAATATTTTAATTTACAATATCAAAGGATTAAAAAATATCATTAATAGTAATCAATATATAAATTTTTATTCTATTCCAACGACTAATTCTAACAATTTTTTCATCTAGATAATAAAAACAATTGTCTACATTATATATAAGTCTTTATTTATATTTTCTCAAAAACTACCAAGCATTAAGAAGAATAATAACCACTAAAAAATAACAAGATTATGAAGAAGAATAACTAAAGAGTTAGCAAAAATTATGAACTAAAATAACGTCTATTAAAAAAAATAATTATGGAGAAGAATAGTCACAAGATCTCATGGCAAATTTGTTTGTAATTTATTATCAATAAGAATTATGGTGAACAAAAATTGAAGAAGAGCCGAATTCTCAATTAAATCTAGGAACAAGAATAATGACTACGAAAAAAATAACAGAAAAGAATAATCACAGTTATTCATGACTGATGTGATTGTAGTTTATTGTCAACAAGAACTATCAAGAAGAAAAATAAAAAAATAATCGAGTAGTCAACGAAAACTACCAACATGAGTAAAGACTGTGAATAATAATAATAATACATAATGATATAACTTAATAATCCCTTTTAATACTAATATATTTTAATAATAAAAAATATATAATTTAAAATATCCAAGGATTACCAAATATCAATAAAAATAATTAATTTATGAATACCTATTCTAATTCAAATACTAATTCTAAACAATTTGTTTGCCTAGATTATGAAAAAACTTATTGTGTACATTATCCATTTTTCTAGATTATATAAAAATTTTTTGTTCTTCTCAAGATAATAATCATAGTATAGTAATTAAAAGTAATTTAAAAGATATAATATTATACCACTTGCATCGCACGTGTAGAAAAACTAGTCTATACCATATATAAAAGCATCATGGCAGCGAAACAACCGAAAATACATAAATAACCTTACTTAATAACAATAATAAAAAAATTGATATCTTATTCTTATTTAATTAAAATTACATGTCATACAATAATGAATTACATGGAGTTCCTATATACTATATATAAAAATGCTAACTCAAATAACAAATAAAAAAAACACGTACTCAACAAAACAATCAAAAATACAGAAAATAATCCTACATAATAATTGATTCTTATTTAACTGAAATGACATGTCATATAATAATGAACTACCTGTAGTTTTTAAATGTTCTATAAAAAATTACTAACTCAGATCACTGATAGAAATAAAATAACTCTATTTAGTATTATTAATAATAAATTAATATTTTATTCTTATTTTATTGCGATGAACTATCATATAAAAATGAATGATATTTAGTTCTTATTATCAACAAGCGAATATATAAAAATACTCTTACTAATTGTTATAAATAATAAATTATTATTCTTATTTTATTGACACAAACGGCCAAAACAACAATGATTGACATGTAATTCTTATTATAATTAAGCAATTGTATAGAAATATTACTATTAAGTACCTTAATAATAAATTAGCATTATTGAGTTAACGAAAACTATGAATAAGAATAATATCTACGAAATAGAATAATCACAAGAATTTATAACATATGTATTTACAATTTATTATTAATACGAACTATGAAAAGAAAATTGAAGAACATTCGAATAGTCAATGAAAACTACGAAAAATAATAATAACTGGGAATAATTATCACAAAAATTCATGACTAATGTCTTCGTAGTTATTATCAACAAGAATTATGAAAAAAAATGTGAAGTACAGTGGAATAGTTAACGAAAACCACCAACATGAACAACTACTATACAAAAAAATAATAGTAAGAAATAATAATATAATTTAATAATCTCATTTATTAATAATATAATTTTTTAAAATTATATAATTTAAAATATTAAAGAAATAATAAATATTATTAACAATAATCGATGTATAAATTTCTATTATAATACTAAAACTAATTCTAAACAATGTATATTTGGTATCTAGATTATCAAAAAAAACTCTTTGTTTACATTATGTATAAATTCTTCTTAAGAAAATAATTAATATAAAATATTTATTTATATTTTCTCAACAATAATCACGAATTACGATCATCAATAATTGTTAAAAAACAGTAAAACTATGATGAAACACTGCCGAAGAGTTAGCAAAAACTACGGACAAGAATAACATCAGTGAAAAAAATTAATCCAAGAGAAAAATTGAAGCGCCCCGACCCGTATTTATCAGACACAGTAAACATGTGCCGAAACTATTCTTAATGATAGGGAATACAGTACAACTCGCAAGTATTTTACAACAACAATCCGTATAATACAATCGTCACCCATACTCGGGGACCATTACTCAGCAGTACACAGCTCACAATATATAACAACAACAGAGAAAATAGCAAGCAATCACAGCAGCGGAATTATAATACAGCATCATATGCAACAGAACAGCAGCGGAAGACTCTATGCACATGCAGCGGGGTATGGATCCGGAGTTAGGTGGAGTAGAAAGCAGCAGCCATCGAAAGTCGTACCTGAACTACGAAACAACTAAACCTCCGGGATGAAAGCCCGCAGGTGAGGGGTGAGTCCGAAGTGCTCACCGACGGAGGATAAACAAAGATATGTAATCAACCATAATACTTTCGAAGAAAACACAGACAAATACAACACAAAGACTATACCAAACACTACTGAGCCAAGACCAAAAGAATTTTTATTATTATTACCAATTTTATTTTCCGGGCCCCGTCACTGGACAAGCTAGGGTCGTACCTGGTTATTAACTAATTCCGGATGCCAGGCCAAACACAATCTGGGATCAACATCCCCAATAACAACCAATCCGGGAGCAACATCCCAATATCCAAATCATTCGGGATCAACATCCCTAATATCCAAACCAAAACGGCCATGACACCACAGAACTAGCCTCTAACCATCTAGTCGTACCTCTACTTTCCATGTGACAATTAAATCATCATCTCAAATTCAATTCCAATTCCAGTATTCTATCCACTTTTATCCAACTTCCTATTATCTCAAATTATTCCACAGACTCATCACATATTACCAATTGTTCATAATTAGCAGTTCAACGATTACCTACAAAATCTACAGGCCAACAACATATTCCAGCAACATCAACAACAATATCCGTAGCAAACAAATATCAATCAATAAACATCTCAGCAGCTCAATCAAACAACAAAATTCACACACAGTATTACGAGCATATATCCGAGGTTATCCATCCTCACCTTAGCCGATTATCAGTTATGGAAGTGTCCAACAGACTCCAAGTCCGGTTCCTCAGGTATCTGTTCGTTATCAACTCTTATGTCAATCAAATAATATGCACACATAAGTGATATGCAAATGTCATGCTAATACTGTATACCGCAAATTAAATACAAACTCGTCTCGGTTACTTCCCCGGGTTATTTCTCTATTATCATCATAATTCACCATTTATTTCCAGTGTCAAAAATAATACTACACTTATACCTATACCCGGATACTATACCAGTACCATACTTTGATAATACCCTTTCCAATTATTTTTTTTTAAGTATATACTCTTCCAAAAATATTTCCCATAAAATTATACTTTCCAAAATTTATTTACCAAATTTTATATTTTCTAAAATATTATTTCCAGAATTATATGTTTTCTAGAATTTCTTCTTTTTTTTTTAATACAGACTAGGCCTATATAGTCTAGCCCAGCCTACCACATGGGCCAACCCAAGCCCAAACAGGGCCCAGGCGCCAACCCACGCAGTAGGCCCAGCAACCACCAGCCCAAAACCCATATCACGCCCAGCCCACATCTGGCGGCCCAACCATAAAGCCCTGGGTCAACCCGACCCAACACGCGACCCATCCGGGTCGAATCCTCCAAACGGTCTGCTCACCTTGGTTATACAGGTGGCGGCGCGACGAACGGGGCGAGGCTGACGGCAACTTGGGTGGCGCGAGGTGACGGCGAAGGCGAGTTGGGGAAGGTGGCGGCGCACAGGCGAGCGAGGGAAAGGGGTAGAACTCCGGGTCGGCAGCGGCGGGTGCGAAAGAGGAGGAGGTGAGGACAGTTGCGGGCGACTCTGCTCGTGGAGGAGAAGGAGAGGAAGGCGGCGCAAGGGGGAGGCGGTGCAGATGGTGGAAGGTGGTAGTGGTGTTGTCGGTGGGCGGTTCACGGTGGTTGGTGGCGGCAGTGGAGAAGAAGAAAAGAAAAGAAAATGGAAAGGGATGGAGGGGTGACGTGGCAGCCGGTGGGTGGTGTGTTGTATTATTTTTTTTTTTATTTTTCTGGTATGGGTGTGCAGTGGGTGATTTGCAGAAGATGATTTTGCAGGGGATGAAGGTTACGGGAATTACAGAGGAAAGGAAATGGCACTGGGTTCAGTTTTGCAGGCAGAAGATGGTGCAGGGAGAAGAGGAAAAGGCAGAGTCACGGGCAAGTTACTGGCATTTCACAGGTTAGACAAGCAGTTCACATACCTCACAGTTGAAGGCGGCGACTACCTCATTACTGTGCAGCATGTGAAGCGTGTCCCGTCCGGACCAGAAAATAACTATAATACCCCCTTAGTTTTATTTCTGGTCCGATAACTCGAGGATAAACCTGACTTTTCTGAAGATTCCTGGACCCGAAAAATTCCAACTTTGGTCCGAAAAATCCGCAGAAAAATCTCGAACGTGGGACAAGGCTCGGTTTCAGAATTCGATGCACGAATTACCATAAATTAATTACCCATGATTAATTTTAATGGTAAATAACTGTATAAAAATTTTTACGGTACCAGTAAAAATGCGAAAAATTACCCGGGCTGTTACAGCCTACCCACCTTAAAAGAATTTCGTCCCTGAAATTCACTCTGATGTTGTAAACAGGTGCGGATACTGAGAACGCATGTGCTCCTCAACTTCCCATGTAGACTCGTTCGCAGAGTGCTTACTCCACTTAACCTTTACCACAGGAATGACTCGGTTCCTCAACTGTCTGACCTCTCGGGCAAGAATCTGCTCTGGCAATTCTGTATACGTAAGATCCTCTGCGACCTCAACATCTGTTGTAGTAACCACGTGACTTGGATCTGATATGTACCTCCTCAACATGGAAACATGGAACACATCATGAATCCGTGACAACTCCTCTGGCAAAGATAATCTGTACACCAAGGGTCCAACCTTTTCTACGATCTTATATGGCCCGATGTACTTGGGACTCAGCTTCCCTCTTTTCCCGAATCTGATAACGCCCTTCCAAGGTGCAACTCGGAGGAAAACTCTTTCTCCCACCTGATACTCCATCTCACGACGATGCTTATTAGCATAACTCTTTTTTCGGTCCTGTGCTGCTCTCATACTCTGCTTAACTACCTGAATCTTATCAACTGTCTGCTTAACCAAATCTGGACCCACAATCAAACGGAGACCTTCTTCATCCCAACATAATGGACTTCGGCACTTCCTTTTGTAAAGAGCTTCAAATGGTGGCATGTCGATACTGGAATGGAAACTGTTGTTGTAGGCGAACTCCGCTAAGGACAAATACTGATCCTAACTCCCACTGAAATTAAGAGCATAAGCCCTTAACTTGTCTTCCAGTGTCTCAATAGTCCTTTCTGACTGTCCGTCTGTCTGAGGATGAAAAGCGGTACTGAAACTTAGCTGCTTACCCAAAGCTGCTTGCAGACTCTTCCAGAACCGTGGTGTGAATCTCGAATCTCTGTCTGAGACTATGGACTTAGGGATGCCATGTAGTCTCACAATCTCTGCAACATACTGTTTCGCCAACTTATCCAGAGTATCTATCTGTTGGATGGGGAGAAAATGAGCTGATTTTGTAAGTCGGTCAACAATATCCCAGATGGCATCATGCTGTCTCCGAGTCAACGGTAGTCCAACCACAAAATCCATAGTGATCATCTCCCACTTCCACTCTGGCACTGTCAAAGATCTCAATTTTCCCGCTGGAGCCTGATGCTCGGCTTTCACTTGCTGGCAGGTGATACACTTAGCAACATACTCGGCTACATCTTTCTTCATACGTGGCCACCAAAATTGACTCCTCAAATTCTGATACATTTTAGTGCTTCCAGGGTGCATAGCATACGGCGTCATATGCCCTTCCTCCAAGATCTGACTGCGTAGGTCACCAACACTGGGTACACATAGACGTTTCCCCAGCATCAATGCACTATCCTCAGCCATGCGAAACTTGTCTTCTTTCCCACTACGGACTGCGTCCTTCAGCTTGATCAAGTCGGGATCTCCTTCTTGTAGTTCCACAATCCAGCCTCTCAGGTTAGACTTGACTTCAATGTGGGTCAACAAAGCTCCTTTCTCGTCCGCTGACAGATCAACTCCCATCTTCCTTAACTCGATAAGAGAGGACATTGCGTAAGTCGTGGAAGCATCTTCTGGTTGTCTCCGGCAAAAAGCATCAGCTACAAGATTAGCTTTTCCAGGGTGATACTCAATAGTACAACCACAATCATTCAGCAACTCAACCCAACGTCTTTGTCGCAGGTTAAGTTCCTTCTGAGTCATGATGTACTTGAGACTCTTATGATCTGTGAAAATCCGGCATCTCTCTTCGAACAGGTAATGTCGCCAAATCTTCAAAGCAAGGATCACTGCGGCCATCTCTAGATCATGTGTCGGGTAGTTCTTCTCATGTGGCCTCAACTGTCTCGAAGCATAAGCAATCACTCGGCCTTCTTGCATCAGAACTGCTCCCAAACCAAGACCTGAAGCATCACAAAACAGCACGTACTCTACTTCTGGCTTAGGTACTGTCAAAACTGGTGCTGATGTCAACTTCTTCTTCAGTTCATCAAAACTCTTCTGGCAGGCTTTACTCCATACAAAGGCTTGATCTTTCCTCAATAGCTTGGTCATGGGACTGGCTATCAAGGAAAAACCCTCGATAAATCTTCGGTAATATCCTTGCTTCTTGGGCGACTACCACTCTAGAACAGCTTTCACTTTGGCAGGGTCAACCTTAATCCCATCCCCTGATACAACATGTCCAAGGAATGCAACTTCCTCAAGCCAGAACTCACACTTGCTGAACTTGGCATACAACTCTTTCTCTCGCAATCTCTGTAGTACTACCCTCAGGTGCTCTTCATGTTCTTCCTTGCTCTTGGAGTATATCAGAATATCATCGATGAAGACTACCACAAACTTGTCCAAGAACTCGTTCAGGACCAAGTGCATCAAGCACATAAAAACTGCAGGTGCATTGGTCAAACCGAAAGGAACCACTGTGAACTCAAAATGTCCATACCGAGTACGGAAGGCAGTCTTCGGTATGTCCTTCTCTGCAATCTTGACCTGATAGTAGCCAGATCGAAGATCTATCTTGGAAAATACAGTAGCTCCCTGCAACTAATAAAAAAGGTCATCAATCCTGGGAAGCGGGTACTTGTTCTTCACTGTCACTTTGTTCAGCTGTTGGTAGTCCACACACATACGGAAACTGCCATCTTTCTTCTTCACAAAGAGAACTGGTGATCCCCAGGGTGATGTACTAGGCATGATAAGTCCCTTCTCGAGCCGCTCATCTAGCTGTTTCTTCAACTCCTGGAGTTCTATCGGTGCCATCCGATATGGTGCCATCGAGATAGGTGTCACTCCCGGCATCAAATCAATGGTGTACTTAACTTCCCTATCAGGTGGAAATCTTGACAGATCCTCTGGAAACACATCTAGAAACTCCCTCACAACTGTGGTGTCCCCCAAAATTGGAGTCTGAACTTCTTCACCCTTGACATGAGTCAACAAAGCGTCTGGACTCAACGGCTTCATCCTAATATCCTGATTAGTAGAGATACTACATGTAGTAGCAGCTCTCACAATACCTGTCAACAAAACCTTTCGGCCACCATCGGAAGTCAACAGCACTTCCTTGGTTCGACAGTTCACCATAGCACTGTACTTGGACAACCAATCCATTCCCAAGATGATATTGAAACCTCCCATGTTCTGTTAGAACTCATGGTTCGTTACAAGGTTTTGATAATTGACAAACCAACTCCAGATCTTGACAAAGATAAAGCAAAAAGAAATGAGGTCAAACCAATCCTCAAGCAGAAGAAACCATTCAAGAGCAAAGGATCAAAGTGAATGAGCACAAGATTGAAGAGCCAAGAAAGAAGAGTTAGATTCATAAATTGTACAAGGTATAACACTCAACTCTTCTAGGACATTGGCTCAAAATAAGATAAAGGTTGCTCATGCATCACATAAACATATTTCAAACATCAAACTATTTTTTGAGTCAACAACATCGATGTTATATTTTACCACATCGATGTTCTGCCTTCAAACAATCTTTCAAAAATTGGCAGTAGGCAAATAACATCGATGTTGGAATACATAACATCGATGTTATAATGACCGTTGCTTTTAAAATTAGTCATAACATCGATGTTCCCATTTGTAACATCGATGTTCTTTCAAGTCGACTTTAAAATCGTTTTTGCCGAGCCAAAATAACATCGATGTTGGAATCCCAAACATCGATGTTCTTGGTTTCAACCATTTTTCCAAAAGTTGGCAGTAGCTCAAAAACATCGATGTTGTCATCTAAACATCGATGTTCCTGCCTTCAAAGAATTTTCCAAAAATTGGCAGAAGGCTCAGAACATCGATGTTGGATTCCTAAACATCGATGTTCTCATGACCGTTGCATTTGAAAATATTTCTTACATGAGCACAACATCGATGTTGGATTTAGAACATCGATGTTCTTCGAATTGGATCTTTAACTTGTGTTCACAGAAGCAAAATAACATCGATGTTGTAAAACGAAACATCGATGTTCTTCAATGATCAGTTTTCATCTCTTTTTCACAGAAGCAAAATAACATCGATGTTGGTTTTCAAACATCGATGTTCTTCATATGAAGCTTTAAAGGATTTTACACAGAATCAAAATAACATCGATGTTGGGTTTGATAACATCGATGTTTTAGTTACCGTTAGTCCAATAATTCAAATTTACTGGACAAAACATCGATGTTGAGCCTTTAAACATCGATGTTATGACCGTTATTCTGACAACTTTTCAGCACCCACTATGTCTTGTTTAAAGCTGTTTTCTTGAGTGCATTTCAAACGGCTCCATAACTTTTCAGAGCTACAAATTGAGCCTTTTTAGCTCTGATTCAGTACTAATCAACTCTCTACATTCAAGCATTCATTTCATACATTCATCCAAATTTTAATTGAGCCAATATCCTATTGAGGATTTGAGAGTTGCCTTTTAGAGCTTAAATTCTGTAACTCATATCTACTCTTGTGAGAGTTCTTTGTTTGAGTGATTGTATTGCTATACACCTTAAGGGAGGTTAGTTTTCTTGTTGAGATTCATAGGAAGAGGGTATATCTTCTTGTGTGAGAAGTCTTGAAGTGAGGTATCTTCAAGCAGGAGATTAGAGTTTCTTGTGACTAGAACTCTAGGTTGTAAACGGTTTGTTAAGCACCCGTAAGCTTAACGTAGATAGTAGAATCTTCAAGAGAGTCTCTTGAAAGACTGGATTAGCCACACAAGTAGTGTGTGTGTGAACCAGGATAAATTGCTTGTGTCCTTCAATCTTTAATTCCGCATTTATTTCCTGCTTATTTCGTTTTAATCCGATAAACGCTATTCACCCCCCCTCTAGCGTAGGTCTATTGTTCTAACAATTGGTAGCGGAGCCTAACTCTCTGAAAGACTTAACCGTTTGAGAGGAAATTTTCTATGGCTTCTTCAAGTAATCATGCAGGACTCTTCGAAGGACAATCAACCACTCGTCCACCGTTCTTTGATGGCACTAATTACAGCTACTGGAAGGAGAGGATGAGAATTTTCCTCCAATCCAACAACTATGCTCTTTGGCGAATCATGAAGATTGGAGAGCAAATTCCGACGAAGAAAGTTGGTGAAATCCAAGTGCCAAAGACGGAGGAGGAGTACAACGCTGCAGACATTACGTTGGTTGAAAACAATGCCAAATCAATCAACATGCTCTACTGTGCAGTCAACCCCGATGATTACCGGAAAATCTCTTGCTGCACAACCGCAAAAGAAATGTGGGATAAGCTGGAGGTCACCTATGAAGGAACCGATCAAGTTCGAGAGGCCAAAATCGACTCCCTCACTGCAGATTACGAACTCTTTCGAATGAAGGAGAACGAAGGAATTGAGGAGATGTTCGAACGATTTTCTAAAATCGTAAATAACCTTCATGCTCTCAAGAAGGTCTACTCCGACAAGGACTTGGTTAGAAAAGTCCTTAGATGTCTCACTCCCGAATGGCGCTCCAAAGCCGACGCAATCTATGAAAACATCGGGACATCGAACACAACCATTAACAGTCTTAGAGGTAATCTTCTAACCTATGAAACTACTATTCTTAAACCCTCTTTGCAGGAACCAAAGAAGAAGAACATAGCTCTCAAAGCTTCCACCTCCAAGAGGCAAGAGCTTACTGAATGGGACTCTAGCGATGACGATCAGGAACTCGGACTCGTCATCCGCAAATTCTACAAATTCATGAAGAAGGAATTTGTAAAGAAAGGGAGAAAGATGTCCGGACCACCCAAATGCTATGGGTGTGGAGAGAGTGGGCACATCAAGCCCAAGTGCCCCAAAGCAAAGGAGGGAAAGGAGAAGAAGCCCTACAAGAAGCAAAGGGCATACATCTCATGGGGAGGCGATTCCGGTGATGAATCATCCGATAGCGATGAAGAAGAAACGGCTAACCTATGTCTCATGGGAAGAACCGGAAGAGGTAAGTACCACTTCTCCAATTGAAAATTTTACATATGAAGAATTACAAAATACATTTGATGAGCTTTATAGTGAATTCATTTCTATTTCTAAAGTTAATAAGGGTTTAAAGAAACAAGTTATAACTTTGGAAAATTATATGGAAAATGTGTCTAATGAGAATAAGAATCTTAAGGAAGAAAATACGACTCTAGACACACCTAAGGAATGTGTATCATGTGGCTCTTTAAAAGAACAAAATGAAAAATTAGCATGTGAAAATAGGAAGCTGAAAGATGAAAATAAGATGCTAGAAAAGAAGAGTATAGAGGAATGCTTATCATGTATACCTTTAAGGAAACAAGTTGAACAACTTAAAACAACCTTGAAGAAGTTTAATACTCCTCATAAAAATCTGAATTCTATGCTAGGTAATTTGCAATCTACTAGGCATGGAATAGGTTTTAGAAATGAACCTAAAAGACATAAAATTGAATCAAAGAAACCTAAGGTACAACCTAACGTAAACAAAGTGAGTAATGTGCATAAGTATAGGAAACATAGTAACTACTATCAACCTAGAAGAATGCATAACCCAAATGTCATTTGTCATTATTGCAATAGAATAGGACACATTTCTCCTGTTTGTTACACTAGGCATAGGCATTGGGCTCAAGAAGAAGCTCATAACCACTATGCTCCTAACACTCAAGGACCCAAGAAGATTTGGGTACCTAAATCTCATTGATTTGATGTTGTAGGTATGCTTGAAGGCATCAAGTGTACTTTGGTACCTTGATAGCAGATGCTCCAAGCACATGACCGGAGAAGCATCCAAATTTTTGCAAATAGCTTTTAAAATTAGTCATAACATCGATGTTCCCATTTGTAACATCGATGTTCTTTCAAGTCGACTTTAAAATCGTTTTTGCCGAGCCAAAATAACATCGATGTTGGAATCCCAAACATCGATGTTCTTGGTTTCAACCATTTTTCCAAAAGTTGGCAGTAGCTCAAAAACATCGATGTTGTCATCTAAACATCGATGTTCCTGCCTTCAAAGAATTTTTCAAAAATTGGCAGAAGGCTCAGAACATCGACGTTGGATTCCTAAACATTGATGTTCTCATGACCGTTGCATTTGAAAATATTTCTTACATGAGCACAACATCGATGTTGGATTTAGAACATCGATGTTCTTCGAATTGGATCTTTAACTTCTGCTCACAGAAGCAAAATAACTTCGATGTTGTAAAACGAAACATCGATGTTCTTCAATGATCAGTTTTCATCTCTTTTTCACAGAAGCAAAATAACATCGATGTTCGTTTTCAAACATCGATGTTCTTCATATGAAGCTTTAAACGGTTTTACACAAAATCA
This sequence comes from Turnera subulata, assembly GCA_028386065.3. Classification (NCBI taxonomy): domain Eukaryota; kingdom Viridiplantae; phylum Streptophyta; class Magnoliopsida; order Malpighiales; family Passifloraceae; genus Turnera; species Turnera subulata. The sequence continues at coordinate 126,598 of JAKUCV010007203.1, forward strand.
AAATAACATCGATGTTGGGTTTGAGAACATCGATGTTTTAGTTACCGTTAGTCCAATAATTCAAATTTACTGGACAAAACATCGATGTTGAGCCTTTAAACATCGATGTTATGACTGTTATTCTGACAACTTTTTAGCACCCACTATATCTTGTTTAAAGCTGCTTTCTTGAGTGTATTTCAAACGGCTCCATAACTTTTCAGAGCTACAAATTGAGCATTTTTAGCTCTGATTCAGAACCAATCAACTCTCTACATTCAAGCATTCATTTCATACATTCATCCAAATTTTAATTGAGCCAATATCCTATTGAGGATTTGAGAGTTTCCTTTTAGAGCCTTACTTGTATACTCATATCTGCTCTTGTGAGAGTTCTTTGTTTGAGTGATTGTATTGCTATACACCTTAAGGGAGGTTAGTTCCCTTGTTGAGAATCATAGGAGGAGGGTATATCTTCTTGTGTGAGAAGTCTTGAAGTGAGGTATCTTCAAGCAGGGGATTAGAGTTTCTTGTGACTAGAACTCTAGGTTGTAAACGATTTGTTAAGCACCCGTAAGCTTAACGTAGATAGTGGAATCTTCAAGAGAGTCTCTTGAAGGACTGAATTAGCCACACAAGTAGTGTGTGTGTGAACCAGGATAAATTGCTTGTGTCCTTCAATCTTTAATTCCGCATTTATTTCCTACTTATTTCGTTTTAATTCGATAAACGCTATTCACCCCCCCTCTAGCGTAGGTCTATTGTTCTAACAATTGGTAGCGGAGCCTAACTCTCTGAAAGACTTAACCGTTTGAGAGGAAATTTTCTATGGCTTCTTCAAGTAATCATGCAGGACTCTTCGAAGGATAATCAACCACTCTTCCACCGTTCTTTGATGGCACTAATTACAGCTACTGGAAGGAGAGGATGAGAATTTTCCTCCAATCCAACAACTATGCTCTTTGGCGAATCATGAAGATTGGAGAGCAAATTCCGACGAAGAAAGTTGGTGAAATCCATGTGCCAAAGACGGAGGAGGAGTACAATGCTGCAGACATTACGTTGGTTGAAAACAATGCCAAATCAATCAACATGCTCTACTGTGCAGTCAACCCCGATGATTACCGGAAAATCTATTGCTGCACAACCGCAAAAGAAATGTGGGATAAGCTGGAGGTCACCTATGAAGGAACCGATCAAGTTCGAGAGGCCAAAATCGACTCCCTCACTGCAGATTACGAACTCTTTCGAATGAAGGAGAACGAAGGAATTGAGGAGATGTTCGAACGATTTTCTAAAATCGTAAATAACCTTCATGCTCTCAAGAAGGTCTACTCCGACAAGGACTTGGT
>JAKUCV010007203.1:137613-184731 GCA_028386065.3 Turnera subulata
CAATCTTTCAAAAATTGGCAGTAGGCAAATAACATCGATGTTGGAATACATAACATCGATGTTATAATGACCGTTGCTTTTAAAATTAGTCATAACATCGATGTTCCCATTTGTAACATCGATGTTCTTTCAAGTCGACTTTAAAATCGTTTTTGCCGAGCCAAAATAACATCGATGTTGGAATCCCAAACATCGATGTTCTTGGTTTCAACCATTTTTCCAAAAGTTGGCAGTAGCTCAAAAACATCGATGTTGTCATCTAAACATCGATGTTGTTATCTAAACATCGATGTTCCTGCCTTCAAAGAATTTTTCAAAAATTGGCAGAAGGCTCAGAACATCGACGTTGGATTCCTAAACATTGATGTTCTCATGACCGTTGCATTTGAAAATATTTCTTACATGAGCACAACATCGATGTTGGATTTAGAACATCGATGTTCTTCGAATTGGATCTTTAACTTCTGCTCACAGAAGCAAAATAACATCGATGTTGTAAAACGAAACATCGATGTTCTTCAATGATCAGTTTTCATCTCTTTTTCACAGAAGCAAAATAACATCGATGTTCATTTTCAAACATCGATGTTCTTCATATGAAGCTTTAAACGGTTTTACACAAAATCAAAATAACATCGATGTTGGGTTTGAGAACATCGATGTTTTAGTTACCGTTAGTCCAATAATTCAAATTTACTGGACAAAACATCGATGTTGAGCCTTTAAACATCGATGTTATGACCGTTATTCTGACAACTTTTTAGCACCCACTATATCTTGTTTAAAGCTGCTTTCTTGAGTGCATTTCAAACGGCTCCATAACTTTTCAGAGCTACAAATTGAGCATTTTTAGCTCTGATTCAGAACCAATCAACTCTCTACATTCAAGCATTCATTTCATACATTCATCCAAATTTTAATTGAGCCAATATCCTATTGAGGATTTGAGAGTTTCCTTTTAGAGCCTTACTTGTATACTCATATCTGCTCTTGTGAGAGTTCTTTGTTTGAGTGATTGTATTGCTATACACCTTAAGGGAGGTTAGTTCCCTTGTTGAGAATCATAGGAGGAGGGTATATCTTCTTGTGTGAGAAGTCTTGAAGTGAGGTATCTTCAAGCAGGAGATTAGAGTTTCTTGTGACTAGAACTCTAGGTTGTAAACGATTTGTTAAGCACCCGTAAGCTTAACGTAGATAGTGGAATCTTCAAGAGAGTCTCTTGAAGGACTGGATTAGCCACACAAGTAGTGTGTGTGTGAACCAGGATAAATTGCTTGTGTCCTTCAATCTTTAATTCCGCATTTATTTCCTGCTTATTTCGTTTTAATCCGATAAACGCTATTCACCCCCCTCTAGCGTAGGTCTATTGTTCTAACATGTTCAACACAACCAACCGTGCAAGAAAAACCTCGCTATCGTACGGAAGTGAAACGTCTCTGCACACATGGGTTAACCTGACCACTATACCCGCAGGTAACCTATCCCTCATTGGACAAATTAAACTCTATCCCGTACAGTTATGTTGTGTTGCAAAACTTTGCGCAACAAATGAATGCGTAGCACCAGGATCAATCAAAGTATAAGCAGTACTACCAAAGACTGTAAAAGTACCTGCTGTGACATCGGCATTCTCTGGATCCTCCTCAGCGGTGATCACAAATGCTCTCGGCACTGCTGCACTCTGATTCATGGCTGACTGGGTTCTAGCAGGAACAGCTTCACATCCACGGCCTCGGCCAACTCCAAAACCACTAGGAACACTGGCAACTGAGGCTTGCACTGTCTGAACAGGTGCCGTACCTCCAGATCTTCCCAACTTAGGACAAGAATATCGGTAGTACCCAACTTCGTTACACTCATAGCACCTCACCTGAGACGGAGGAGGTCTCGGGCGAGCATTCCAAGAAGAAGTCCCTCCAGACTGAGTCCAAGAACTGCCTGATTGTAGGCGTTATTGTTCCATCCACGTCCTTGGCTCACTGGCATGAATGGGATCTGTCCATATCCTGACCGGTTCGCTGGTGTCTGGAACCTCTTGTTCTGTTCCCCAGAACTCTGTGCAGCTTGCCTCTTACGGATCTCCTGTTGCTCTCTCTCATTGTGCAGCCAAATAATCTCGGCTCTCAAGGCATCTATTATCATGTCCTGGTAAGTCTCATAGACCTTGCACCCCATGACTGTCTGGATGCCAGATCGAAGACCATCCCACAAACGTTTACATCTGGCCTCCGGAGTAGCCACAAACTCACTGGCATAGATGGACAGGCGGTTAAACTTGATCTCATACTTATGGACCGTCTGTTCTGCCCCCTGTTGCAGTCCCAGAAACTCTCGTCTCAGCTGGTTCTGGTACGCCTAAAAAACAGAAACTTCCTTCGAAACATCTCCATGAACTGGTTCCATGGCATAGTGATAGGTGTCGGCAGGTCCCTGGTGGTAGACTCCTACCAATCAATGGCATCTCCTCTAAACATAGCAGTGGCATATCTGGCCCACTTGTCATTCCTACATGTCAGCTTCAGCATAACCTTGTTCATCTGTCTGAGCCACTGATTAGCATCCTGTGGTGTGCTAACACCGGTGAAAATCTCTGCCCCAAGCTTCTCTAGCTTCATATACACTGGATCTTCAACAGGTCCCTAATTTTCCTGTTCCCGAGCTTCCATAGCATCGATAGGAGCATCTCTGGCATCTTGCCTTCGCAGAATCTGAGTTACCACGTTCAGCATCTGCGTAGGGTCTCCCAAAAGAACAATCGGAGGATGTTCTGGACCTCCCGCAACTTGTTGCGGTTGATCCACCGATACCTGATCGTCATCTAGGTGACCTCCAGCCTGCTGATTCCCTCCAACCGGATCCATTCGTCTTACCTATATGAGAATGTTTATGTATGCATGTCATATCATGTCGTGACAGATTTTATGCACAAACAAACAATCATGCAATCACAGTTATGTCCCTAATGACCTACTGCCTGCTCCTCTACCAAAATGAAGTGCCCCGACCCGTATTTACCAGATACAGTAAACACGTGCTGAAACTATTCTTGTTGATAGGGAATACAGTACAACTCGCAAGTATTTTACAACAGCAATCCGTATAATACAATCGTCACCCATACTCGGGGACCATTACTCAGCAGTACATAGCTCACAATATATAACAACAACAGAGAAAAGAGCAAGCAATCACAGCAATAGAATTATAATACAGCATCATATGCAACAGAACAGCAGCGGAAGACTCTATGCACATGCAGCGGGGTATGGATCCAGAGTCAGGTGGAGTAGAAAGCAGCAGCCATCGAACGTCGTACCTGAACTACGAAACAACTAAACCTACGGGATGAAAGCTCGCAGGTGAGGGGTGAGTCCAAAGTGCTCACCGACAAAGGATAAATAGAGATATGTAGTCAACCATAATACTTTCAAAGAAAACACACACAAACACAACACAAAGACTCTACTAAACACTACTGAGCCAAGACCAAAAGAATGTTTTATTATTATTACCAATTTTATCTTTCGGGCCCCGTTACTGGACAAGCTAGGGTCGTACCTGGTTATTAACTAATTACGGATGCCAGGCCAAACACAATCCGGGATCAACATCCCCAATAACAACCAATCCGGGATCAACATCCCAATATCCAAATCATCCGGGATCAACATCCCAAATATCCAAACCAAACCGGCCATGACATCACAGAACTAGCCTCTAACCATCCAGTCGTACCTCTACTTTCCACGTGACAATTAAATCATCATCTCAAATTCAACTCCAATTCCAGTATTCTATCCTCTTTTATCCAACTTCCTATTATCTCAAATTATTCCACAGACTCATCACATATTACCAATTGTTCACAATTAGCAGTTCAACGATTACCCACAAAATCTACAGACCAACAACATATTCCAACAACATCAACTACAATATCTGTAGCAAACAAATATCAATCAATAAACATCTCAGCAGCTCAATCAAACAACAAAATTCACACACAGTATTACGGGCACATATCCAAGGTTATCCATCCTCACCTTAGCCGATTATCAGTTATGGAAGTGTCCAATAGACTCCAAGTCCGGTTCCTCAGGTATCTGCTCGTTATCAACTCCTATATTAGTCAAATAATATGCACACATAAGTGATATGCAAATGTCATGCTAATACTATATACCGTAAATTAAATACAAACTCGTCTCGGTTACTTCCCCGGGTTATTTCTCTATTATCATCATAATTCACCATTTATTTCCAGTGTCAAAAATAATACTATACTTATACCTATACCCCGGATACTATACCGGTACCATACTTTGATAATACCCTTTCCAATTATTTTTTTAAAGTATATACTCTTCCAAAAATATTTCCCATAAAATTATATTTTCCAAAATTTATTTACCAAATTATATATTTCCTAAAATATTATTTCCAGAATTATATTTTTTTCAGAATTTCTTCTTTTTTTTTAATACAGACTAGGCCTATATAGTCTAGCCCAGCCTACCACATGGGCCAACCCAAGCCCAAACAGGGGCCAGGAGCCAACCCACGCAGTAGGCCCAGCCACCACCAGCCCAAAACCCATATCACGCCCAGCCCACATCTCGCGACCCAACCATAAAGCCCTGGGTCAACCCGACCCAACACGCGACCATCCGGGTCGAATCCTCCAAACGGTCTGCTCACCTTGGTTACACAGGTGGCGGCGCGACGAACGGGGCGAGGCTGACGGCAACTTGGGCGGCGCGAGGCGACGGCGAAGGCGAGTCGGGGAAGGTGGCGGTGCACAGGCGAGCGAGGGAGAGGGGTGGAACTCCGGGTCAGCAGCGTCGGGTGCAAAAGAGGAGGAGGTGAGGACGGTTGCGGGCGACTCTGCTCGTGGAGGAGAAGGAGAGGAAGGAGAAGGAGGAGAGGAAGGCGGTGCAAAGGGGAGGCGGTGCAGATGGTGGAAGGTGGTGGTGGTGTTGTCGGTGGGCGGTTCACGGTGGTTGGTGGCGGCAGTGGAGAAGTAGAAAAGAAAAGAAAATGGAAAGGGATGGAGGGGTGACATGGCAACCGGTGGGTGGTGTGTTGTACTATTTTTTTTATAAATTTTTCTGGTATGGGTGTGCAGAAGATGATTTTGCAGGGGGTGAAGGTTACGGAAATTGCAGAGGAATGGAAATGGCACTGGGTTCAGTTTTGCAGGCAGAAGATGATGCAGGGAGAAGAGGAAAAGGCAGAGTCATGGACAAGTTACTGGCATTTCACGGGTAACTGGGCAAGTTACTGGCAAGTTAATGGCATTTCACGGTGTAGAGTCAGGGAGTACCTGGGTTAGAGCATGAACCATCCCCATTCTGTAGATTGAAGTCTTTGAAGATTACATTCTGTCCTCCATGGTTTTTGATGCCAGAAAATGTGAAGAACTACTTACTCGGTGGCTCTCCCTGTGCTGAAACTACACTACTTCGGTAACTATACCTGTATATCTTGTCTTGGTAAGATGTCAGCATGCAGTCTTTCTGTTCTTGACTCTGCAACATAGAAGAGAATAAGGTTTTGGAGAATTATCCTTTTCCTTTTAATTTAGAGAGTGGCACGTTCATGCTTCAGGTTCTTTATTGTATTTGATGCATGCTAGATTCTCTAACTTGTCAAACACAAGCTGAACCTGATCATGCTTATCATAAGTTTGCCTTATTTGCCATTCTACTTCTTTGAGTTTTTGTCAATATTGCTATTATTTCAGCTTGCTGTATTGTAATGCAAGTAAGGAGAGAAGAGTTGCAACGAGAGGTGAGAGTTAGTTAGTGCAGCTTTATCCTCTGNAAGCACCAGTAGAAGTCTTGGGATAGGTGGCACATCCAAGTCCAGACAACATTCTAGAATACGAACAGCCAGACCCATTGCTGGCCTTTTTGTTTCATCATCCTGGATACACCAGCAAGCAAGTTTGCATATCCTTTTCAGATCCTCTGCATCAGCATTTCCCTCCAAGCTGGGGTCTAATAACTGAAGCACATCACCACCTTCGTTAATTAGCCTTGCAGTTCGAACTGGAAAGTATTCCAACCTTCTCTCCTCATGCTGTTTAGAGTTTCTCTGCCCCGATATGAGCTCGAAAAGCATCATTCCATAGCTGTAAACATCTGCTTTAGCTGTTATAGCCACTCCTGAAATCCACTCTGGTGCAAGATAACCAATCGTGCCTCTCATGGTTGTTAAGACCCTGCTGAAATCTCTTCCTAAAAGCTTTGCCAGGCCAAAATCTGCCACTTTTGGACAGTAGTCTGACTCTAAAAGAATGTTATCTGGCTTGATGTCACAATGTATTATGCATTCTCTACAATTTTCATGTAGATAAGCTAAACCTCTAGCTATCCCTAAAGCAATCATGTACCTGGTTTTCCATTCTAAAGTCTTTGTTCCCTTTCGCCTGAAAAGATGAGAGTCTAGAGAACCATTTGGCATGTATTCATAGACCAACAGCTTTCTTGTACCATTTGAGCAGAACCCACGAAGACGTACAAGATTGAGATGCTGGACTGTCCCAATTATACCAACTTCTGAACGAAATTGCTTCTCTCCTTGACTGATGCTTTCGAGCTTCTTCACAGCTATACCACTTGAGTCACGCAGAGTGCCTCTGAAAACAGAACCAAAACCTCCCCCTCCCAATTTCTCTGAGAAATTCTTGGTTCCAGTTTGCAAATCCTTGTACTCGTACACTATCCACGAGTTGTCAACTTCTTCTGACCTTTCTATTCTCCTTGTTCTTCTCAAATTTACAATCCAACCAAGAGTAAAAAGAATTGCCACAACAATTGTACTGATAATAGCACCAATAATAACTTTGCTGGTGGAACTTTTCCTGGTGTTCTTATAGGTGTGAAACCCTGAAATCTCAGAAGCAGCTAGCCTAATATAAAGAGTTCTTCCACTTGGGTCGTCACTTGCCAGTTCTTGGAGGTTAAGAAGATTACCAGACGAAATTGAAGACTGATTGTTATAATAAGCATAAGCAGTACAAGAACATCTAGTCAAGCAAGTTGATTCACATTCCTGTTTGGTCGTTGCAACCACTGTCTCCTGATTTTTTTTCGGTAAAAGCGTCTGTTAACTGGGAATAAAACCATCGGTACTCTTTCCGGTAGAGTTAACGCACTGCAGCTTGTTTCTCCTCACACACCCTTCAGAGTAAAACCTCATAGCCCAAGCATCAGGTGTCTTTGGCCTGAAGCCACTCAAGCAATTGCAGAATACTTCTGTTCTCTCATTGCAGCTCCCAAATTCTCCACACGCTGCGTAAGTGTCGCATTTTGCCCTTGGCTGAGCCCAAAACGTCACCCACTGTTTGTTGTTCTCTAACCATGACAATTGCTGAATCTGCCCTCCAACATCCATCACAAATCGCGATATAATCGAATTATTATACAAACCATATGTAAAATAGCTCTCGTTCTGGTTGCTAACAAAACTGAAGTTATAGATATAGTTCAATCTCATCTCAGGAACTAAGCTGAAGGTTTCTCCGTTCCATGGTCCACTAGTCCAATATAGTAGACTACTGTTCCAAATGATATTGAATTGAAACTCTCCAGAAGGGTCTAGGTCGAGAGAGAACATAGCTGGAGCCGGATCATCATTGCTTTTCCATGAAACCAACCGTATGGCCTTGTTGGTGATCTTGTTAAACCCAATCTTGCTACCGGGGAGAAATGTATCGGTTGGATGATCAAAGCTCTGCCATAATTTCTCTGATGGAGCAGACACGTATCTCAAAACAAGATTGCCTTCATCAAGCAGGACTGCTTCCATGACAGAAGCTGGACTCGTTGTAGACTCCAATTCGGTTGACCAGATGCGAATATTAGATTCGTTTAAGAGAACTAGATTCCCATCCATGATTGCCAAAGCAGAAGCATATTTGTCAGAGACAGGTTTGTCTCTATTAGCCACCCAAACCACTGTCTGTCTGTATCATCAGACAACTTTTTGTACCACATCCCTATGTAGTATCCTGAAGAATAGCCTGGTTTAAAGAAGCCAAGCTCAAAGACACCCCCTGGAGAGACGATAGTCTCATGACCTGAAAGAGATCGATCCTGAGTGATGGTGGCAGTGGCATGGCAGACATGAAAAGTGAGAGTTAAGCTAGTAAAGAGAATGGAAAGAACATAGCATAGACCCAATTCTTTATTGAGCGTGATGTGGAATCACCATTATTACACATTCATTGTTAATCCCTCTATTGACATCCATGGCTGCAAAAAATTAGAACTGACCTATTCCATGAATTAAGAAAAGACCGACCATAAAGGGTGATGTAAAGTACAATATGATTCGAGTCAAGAGCAACAAAAGTCAAGTGATTAACAAAGTTTCTGGTCCCTGCCATATTCAACGACATTTTTGTCTTTTTTAAAGTTTGGTTCAAACTGTTGGTTCTGTGGGTTCCTCCACATTGTGGGGCCCACCACTAGCATTAATGGAGCACTAATTGTTATTAGTGGAGCAGTTAGTGGAGCTTTGCAAGTTGATCCTTATAGTTATAAAATCTTGCAATTTGGTCCCTGTAGAGTGCCTAGAAATAGGCTCCTCATTTGCTCTTCAAATCATCCTAAGCATTCACAACAAGTGTGAATAAGAGAGTGAAAGAGAGAGTGTGTGGGAGGGAAGAAAAATTGAGAAGAAAAATTCCCTTCTTAAATTAGGGAGTGACAAAATAGTGAGAAAAAATACCTTAGGGGTATTTTTGACAAACACTTAGGAAACACCTTGTGGGGTACTATTTTGGGTAGAACTCTAGGTTTGTTATACCCCTAAAATTTAGGGAAGTCTCTCTTGTAAGCCTACTATTTGTAGTGAAAATTTTTCCGGTGGGATCGGGATTATGGACGTAGCCCGGAATTTGGATGAACCACGTTAAATATTGTGTGTGATTTTTTCTTTTTTTGTCCTCCAATTGTTTATTTCTTTGTGAGGTGATATTATTTCCGCAAGATAGTGCCACCGGGCCCAACAACTGGTAGCGGAGCAGAAGGTTTGTGCTTTGTCAAGTGCAAGGTTGTGAATTAATACACTGTGCAAGTAAGTCCTGTCTAGGAGGTTGGGTTTTAAGTGAACTTTTGTTCCTCTAGTCTTTCCTGGGGATTTATCTTGGAATGATAATTCTGTCTTAGGAGATCGGCTAGGCCATCTTTCCTGGGAATTATCGAATCAGTTCAATTCACTACTTGTACGGGCACTATTCACCGCAAGGATTTTCCAAGATTGAGGAGCTAGTTAATCTTTGATCCAGATGGAGGCGAGGATAAACAAGATGATCACACTTGATGGTACAAACTACCACCTATGGAGAAACAAGATGAAGGATCTCCTGTTCGTGACGAAGATGCATTTACCAGTGTTTAGTCAGGTAAAACCTGAAGAAAAGTCAGATGAGGAGTGGGAGTTTGAACACATCCAAGTCTGCGGTTATATACGGCAATTTGTTGACAATAATGTTTACAACCACGTTTCTGGCATTGAGCATGCTAGAACACTGTGGGAAAAGCTCGAAGAATTATATGCCTCAAAGACAGGGAACAACAAGCTATTTTACTTGACGAAGCTGATGCAAGTAAAATACCAAGAAGGCAAAATAGTTGCAGATCACCTTAATGAGATGCAAGGGATCGTGGACCAACTGTCTAGCATGGGCATAAAATTTGATGATGAGATGCTTGCTCTTATGGTCTTGGCGACACTCCTAGATTCATGGGAAACCTTGAAGGTTTCAATCACAAACTCTGCACCTAACGGTGTCGTGAGTATGGCAACCGTCAAAAGTGGCATTCTGAATGAAGAGATGAGACGAAGAACACAAGGCTCATCTTCTTCACAGTCAGAGGTCTTGGCTACAGTGACGAGGGCGAGAAGTCAAAACAAAGGTCAAAGTAGCAGAGACAAGAGCAGGGGTAAATCCAACAAGTTCGCTAATGTTGAGTGCCATCACTGCAAGAAGAAGGGCCACATCAAGAAATTATGCCGACTCTTCAAGAAAGAACAGAAGAAGAATAAAGGCAAAGATGTGAAGAAAGAAGAAAGCAGTGATGATGAAGCGAACTCTCTTGGAGAATTCAATGTTGTTTGTGATGATGATATCATCAACCTTACTATCGAGGAGACAAGCTGGGTGGTTGATAGTGGTTCTACTGTTCATGCAACACCACGGATAGAACTCTTCTCATCTTACACTCTTGGTAATTTTGGGACTGTAAGAATGGGGAATGATAAATTCTCAACGGTCATCGGCAAAGGAGATGTTTGCTTAGAGACCATGAATGGGATGAAGCTGCTTCTGAGAGATGTCAGGCATGTTCCAGATATGCACCTGAATCTAATCTCTGTTGATAAGCTAGACGAGGAAGGTTTTTGTAATACCTTCTACAATGGTCAATGGAAGCTCACCAAAGGCTAGTTAGTGGTGGCACGAGGTACAAAGGTTTCAAAGTTGTACGTGACCCAGGCAAAGGTTCCTCAGCATGATGTAAATGTTGTGGAGAACGACAGCCAAGTTCAGCTGTGGCACAGACGCCTTGGACACATGGGTGAGAAGTCAATGGTGAAGCTGGTTAAGAAGAATATTCTATCAGGATTGAACCAAATCCAGCTGAAGAAGTGCAGTCACTATCTAGCTGGCAAGCAAAATAGAGTTTCTTTCAAGAGCTTTCCTCCTTTTAGAAAGAAAGATGTGCTAGAACTGGTACACTTAGATCTCTGCAGGCCTTTCAACAAGTCCCTTGGTGGTGCCCAGTATTTTGTGACCTTCATTGATGATCTCTCACGGAAAACCTGGGCTTACACATTGAAGTCTAAAGATCAAGTGTTGTCAGTCTTCAAGCAGTTTCCAACTATGGTGGAAAGGGAAACAGGAAAGAAGCTGAAGTGCATCCGGACAGATAATGGCGGTGAATACATAGGTCCATTTGATGCTTACTGCAAAGAGCATGGTATTCAGCATCAGTTTACTCCACCCAAAACTCCACAGTTGAATGGCCTAGCTGAGAGGATGAACAAAACTTTGATTGAGAGAACAAGATGCTTACTCTCTCACTCGAAGTTACCACAGGTCTTTTGGGGTGAAGCACTACTCTCAGCGGCTTACGTGCTGAACCATTCACCTTGTGTCCCTCTTCAGTATGAGGCTCCAGAGAAGGTGTGGTCAAGAAGGGACATTTCCTATGATCACCTACGAGTGTTTGGGTGTAAAGTTCATGTTCACATCCCCAAGGATGAAAGAAGCAAACTAGATGCCAAGACAAGACAGTGTGTATTCATCGGTTATGGCCAAGACATGTTTGGCTATAGGCTTTATGATCCAGTAGAGAAGAAGCTTATCAGGAGTCGAGATGTTGTCTTTATGGAGGATCAGACCATAGAAGACATTGACAAAGTAGAGAAGCCTAGTAATGATCTAGAGGAGTTTCAGTTACCTCTAATAGAGACGCCGAGACAAGTCAGAGATGATGTTCAGGATATTCATCCTGAAATTCCAGATGATCCTGCTGAAGATGAGCCAGCAGATGCTATTGAAGATGATGGCAATGATGATGCAACTAATGATGTTGCAGCTAATGATGATTCAGCTAGTGATGACCCTCCTCCGCCATCAAGTAATTCTCCTTATCGCACAAGGTCTGGAAGAGCCGTGCAGCCCTCTACTAGGTACTCTCCAAACGAGTATTCATTACTCACTGATGGGGGAGAGCCAGAAAGCTATGATGAAGCTGTTAGTGATGAGCATAAGGGGAAGTGGATTCAAGCCATGCGAGAATAGATGAAATCCTTGCATGAGAACAAGACATTTGAGCTGGTGAAGCTGCCTAAAGGAAAGAGAGCTTTGAAAAACAAGTGGGTGTTCAGGATCAAGCATGAAGAGCACAGTCCACTTCCAAGATTCAAAGCAAGATTAGTTGTCAAAGGTTTCAGTCAATGGAAAGGGATTGACTTTGATGAAATCTTCTCACCAGTGGTGAAAATGACCTCAATCCGCACAGTGCTGGGATTAGCTGCGAGTCTTAACCTAGAGGTTGAGCAGATGGATGTCAAAACAGCCTTCCTACATGGTGATTTGGAAGAAGAAATATACATGGAGCAGCCAGAGGGTTTCCAGCGGAAAGGAAAAGAGGACATGTTTGCAGATTGAAGAAGAGCCTCTACGGCTTAAAACAAGCCCCAAGACAGTGGTATAAGAAGTTTGAGTCTGTGATGGGGCAACAGGGATACAAGAAGACTACTTCAGACCACTGTGTATTCGTCCAGAAATTTTCTGACGATGACTTCATCATCCTATTGCTCTATGTGGATGATATGCTGATTGTTGGCCGGAATGTTTCCAGAATCAACAGCTTGAAAGCACAGCTAAGCAAGTTTTTCGCCATGAAAGAGTTGGGGCCAGCAAAAAAAATTCTCGGGATGAGAATTGTTCGAGATCGACAAACCAAGAAGATATGGCTGTCTCAGGAGAAGTATATAGAGAAGGTACTTCAACGATTCAACATGGATAAGGCTAAAGCAGTCAGCTATCCTCTTGCTAACTACTTTAGACTTAGCCCTGAGCAGAGTCCATCTACGGATGAGGAGAAGAAAGTGATGGAGCGGATCCCATATGCCTCAGCAGTGGGAAGCTTGATGTATGCCATGGTATGTACCCGACCAGACATTGCTCACGCAGTTGGAGCGGTGAGCCGATACCTTTCGAATCCTGGTAAAGAGCATTGAAATGTTGTCAAGTGGATTCTCAGGTATCTTCGAGGTACCTCCAAAATGTGTTTATGTTATGGAGAAGACAAACCGGTGCTGGTTGGATACACTGATGCAGATATGGCTGGTGATGTTAGTTCCAGAAAATCTACATCAGGATACCTGATTAATTTTTCAGGGGGAGCTGTGTCATGGCAATCAAGGCTACAGAAGTGTGTTGCTCTGTCAACTACAAAAGCTGAGTTTATTGCAGCAACGGAAGCATGTAAGGAGTTGTTGTGGATGAAGAAGTTCTTAACTGAACTTGGTTTTTCGCAAGACAGTTATCAGCTATTCTGTGATAGTCAAAGTGCTATCCATCTTGCGAAGAATGCCTCATTTCATTCCAGATCGAAACACATAGATGTGAGATACAACTGGATCAGGGATGTGCTAGAGAAGAAGCAATTACAACTCGAGAAGATCCATACAAAAGAGAATGGATCTGACATGCTGACGAAGACACTTCCAAGAGGGAAGTTTGAATACTGCCGTGAAGCTGCCGGACTGGTGGATCCCCTCAACATGTAGTCGGAAGGGGGACAATTGTTGGTGAGTGGGTTCCTCCATATTGTGGGGCCCACCACTAGCATTAATGGAGCACTAATTGCTATTAGTGGAGCAGTTAGTGGAGCTTTGCAAGTTGGTCCCTATAGTTATAAAATCTTGCAATTTGGTCCCTGCAGAGTGCCTATAAATAGGCTCCTCTTTTGGTCTTCAAATCATCCCAAGCATTCACAACAAGTGTGAATAAGAGAGTGAAAGAGAGAGTGTGTGGGAGGGAAGAAAAATTGAGAAGAAAAATTCCCTTCTTAAATTAGGGAGTGACAAAATAGTGAGAAAAAATACCTTAGGGGTATTTTTGACAAACACTTGAGAAACACCTTGTGGGGCACTATTTTGGATAGAACTCTAGGTTTGTTATACCCCTAAAATTTAGGGAAGTCTCTCTTGTAAGCCTCCTATTTATAGTGGAAGTTTTTCCGGTGGGATCGGGATTGTGGATGTAGCCCAGAATTTGGGTGAACCACGTTAAATATTGTGTGTGATTTTTTCTTTTTTTGTCCTCCACTTGTTTATTTCTTTGAGGTGATATTATTTCCGTAAGATAGTGCCACCAGGTCAACACAAACTTGGACCATCCACTATGAAAATTCAGTTTAATCTGTACTCATTGGTTTGCAATCAAAAGTGCATAATTCTGCATATGCTGCCATTTCGTGTCAGTGCGTAAGACGTATGAAATTGAACTAGTAGGAAACTAGTTTGGTGTCCGCGCTTCGCTGCGGTATCAACAACAGAAAATAATCAAAAGCCTCCAAGATTGGCTAGTATATCCTCATGAAGAATGATTTTTTTGGAAGATAAGGAAGCCAATCCAAATTTTGTTTAAACTCTTTCCAAGGGAAAATCATTTACAGCTCCCTCAAAATCAAATTTAAGAAAATATTAGTGTGAAAATTATGGACCAAGATTAGAGAGCCATGTATTGTCTCAAAAAATCCAAGCCCTATCTTAATAAAATAAAAATTACTATGGGAAACTTGAATGATATTCAATTTGTAAATAGAAGGCACCATAAGAATTTTTTTTTAATAAACCCATCAAGAAGTTTGAACAATATATATGACTCAATAAGGCTGTAAGAAATGAGTGATGATCTCTGTGAGATAACCAAATAAATATAGATTTCTAGCAAATATTGATTTCTATATTAAACCAGTAAAATTTGACATATGGAATAAATGAAAACACCAAAGGGAGCCAGATTCCTATTAAAGCAGAAAATTTGTAGTAACGTACTGTCCATAAAGGAAGGAGATGCAGAGGAGGAGGTTGTGGAAATAGAGGAGATTATGAAGGCAGTGGGGAAGGGTTATAAAGGCAGTGAATAATAGGATGTGGAGGCTAGAGGAAACGAACATGCAGGAGGCAGAGGAAGAGTTGGAAACTGCCATGATTTGCAAAGTGAAGATAATTAAATACTCACTCAACAAAACGTATCTTACATTGGCTTGGAACAGATGGCATCATAATGCTAATAGCAAAAAATTATGTACGGTGAACACATGGCACATATTTAATTAATAAAAGAACTGAAGGGGGTGGCGCGTGGCCTCGTCAAGGACGAAGGAAAAAAAAAAAATTCTTTGCATATTGTACAATGCATAAGGCTGTAGAAAAATTAGTGCAATAAGGTTAATTAAGTAAAATCACTTTGAACGTAAAGAGAGACCGTTCTCGGTATAATGGCTAACATAATTAAATTTGGTATCGGGCCAGTCCAAAAATTTAAATGCTAGGTTTCGAATTCAGACCTCTGGACTACATTACATGATAGCCTCTAATACTATCAAACAACACGTCGTTTGGGGGCCTCGGCACTCCACTTTTCCGCCCCTACTGACGTTTCCTACTAATGTTTTCTTGTAATCAGGGTAGACTATGGTGTTCAGTGAGCACCTACAGATAGAAACATAAATCAATCAAAATATACAAAACAATATGTAGTAAGAAGGACTGTTGATAAACGCGATTACTTTAGTCTTATTAAATTATTATGGTGGATATATTTGCTCAATAAAAATATACATTAAAGATATAAATGTTGGAAACGAAATGGAAAATAGTCATCCACACCTTACAAAAAAAAGTGTAAGAAACATCTTTTCATTACTTAGTTGTAAATTGAAAAATTTGAAAAAACATTTTTCTATTTTCTGTTTGGAAAAAATACACACTTTGAATACAAACTCTAATTCCAATTTATATGTTCTAAATCTTCTAAAAAATTGGAGCATTTTTCCTGGCTCGAAATATTTAAAATGGAAAATTTTATAATAGTGGCAATTCGCTGTTGTACATATGGAAAGCACAATTTGCTCACACAAGTGAGCCTGTTTCACCTTGTCGTCATGGCCTCATGGGCACTCGGCAAAGAGGGCAGAAAGCATGTTTGTAACGGTCAGTCAGTACTGTGGGAGCCAAACATTGCCACCAGATTGAGTGCAATAGATTCAATTGTCCCAGGTGTAACTGAGACTGTCTATATATATGTCGTAAAGGGATTGGCCATGGACTAATATTCTGCCTGTGGGAGCCAAACATTGCCACCGGGATAGAGTGCTAGATTCAATTGTCCTAAGTGTGTAACTGAGGCTGTCCATATATGGACTCGGGAGGTTTGGAGATTAGGCCTAGTAACTGGAGTAGTGTATGATTCGGCCTTGGACTCAACCCATCTAGCTAATCCTTGTTCTTTGCTCGAGCGACCAAGGATCAAGGGTTCCTGATTGTCTAGTTGCTTTTTGCTCCTCTCGCTTTCCTCTACGAACTATACTCCTTCTCTAAAAGCACGAAATTGCATTAGACAATATGCTTCATCTTCAAAGTATTCATGGTTGAACTACGGAACTCTAATACTAGACTCTATTGATCAATAGTCTACTATGAAATAAATAGGTAGGTTGACCAACTCCTGCCGGTAAATGCTTGGTAATGAAGCGATGCATTATGCGAGATTGGCAAGCTGGACAAACTTTGGCTATATGGAAATTAAGCATATCCCTGCTCAACTTGACGCTACTATAGTAGAGGGCTTATGCAGCTGGCTATGGCCTTCGACTGGCCTTGGAATTGCAGATGGAATATGTAACCTAGGGGATGGATTCCCAGTTTTAAGCATCACCAAATTTTCGCAAGAATTAATGCCAACCATAAATATATATAGACATGCAGAATTATGTTACACTACACCGGAAACTGGGCTTCATTACAAAATACCCCCCTGAACTTTAGGTCAAAATAGGATCACCCCTGACAAAAAAAAAAACCAGTATTTGACCCCCTAAACTTTGTAATTCCGCATTTTACCTCATTCCGTTAGGGTTTTTAGATTGGTGTTAGTTGACTTAACGGAAAGAACGGATGTTCGACATGTGGCAACATCATTACCGTTTGATTCTTTTTTCATTTTAATTTTTAGGAAAAAATATAAAAATAGAAAAAAATAAACTATCTTATAATTATTACTTTTTAAAGCAAAACTAAAAGAATAAAATATTTATATCACAAGAAAAGAAAAAAATTGGAGGAAAACTTTAACTTAGTTAATCTATTTGATAAAATTAATTTTTTTATTATTTTATTTAAAAAACGAAAAAATTTTTATGGGAAAGAGAAAAAAATATAAAATTATTTTTTTGGATTTCTAAAATTTCATAAAACCGAAATTTTTAGTTAGAAAATTTTCAAATTGATTCTTAAAATTTAAAAAAAATTAAAAGAAGACAAAAATTACTTTATATTTTTAAAATTTTATTCTCTCAAAAATAAAAATTAATAAAAAATAAGTAAAAGAAAGGAAAAAAAAACTTAATAATTATTACATTTAAAACAATATTTGATAAAATTTATTTGATAAAATTTTCTTTCTCCTATTTTATTTTTTAAAAATACAAAAAAGGTTAAAAAGAATTCTTTCAGCAAAAATTAAAATTTTACAATAAAATTTAAAAAGCTGAGAAAATATTATTTATGTGTTCAGAAAAAATTATTGACAAAATTATTTTTTTAAGAAAAAATGTAAAAGAAGAATTCTACACAACAAAAAATATTTTTCTTTACAAAAAATTATGACAAAAATTTTACTCAACAATTTTTTACAAAAAAGGCAAAAAAAATTATTCAGCAAAAAAATATTGTCCTACAAAAAAGTGAAAAGGAATTATTTTTTTATATAAAAAGGCAAAAAATAATTCTACTCAACAAAAAATTAGTTTTTTTACAAAGAAAAGGCACAAAATAATTCTTCTCAACAAAAAAATTTACAGAAAAAAATCAAAAAAGAATTTTACTCAACAAAATTATTTTTTTTTACAAAAAGGGCAAAAAAATTTTAAGCCCAAAATCAACAAAATACAAATACCTGTACCAAAAAAAAAAAAGCACCAGCACAAACCACGTTGTGCGCCTCTTCTCCACCAATTAGAAACTCACCCAAGCACCACCCCTATCAGACCACCACCATCAGCCACCAGCCTCTCCTCCAACTCTTCGTCCCCCTCTTCTTCTCCTATCTCTACTTGACAAAATCCTCCCAGTCTATAAGGAAATTATTTCAGAGCTTAAAGCAGCTGGTGCTTCCTGGATTCAGTTTGATGAGCCCACACTTCTGTTGGATCTCGATTCAACCAAATTGCAAGCATTTACTGCTGCATACTCTGAAGTAGAATAGACTCTCTCTGGCTTGAATGTGCTCGTTGAGACCTACTTTGCTGATTTGTCCTCTGAGCAATACAAAACTCTCACCTCTTTGAAGGTTGTCACTACATGTGGTTTTGATTTGGTTCGTGGAGAGAAGCCTGTTGAGTTGATCAAGGGTGGAATCCTCTAGGGCAAATATCTTTTTGTTGGAGTTGTTGATGGGAGAAACATCTGGGCCAATGATCTCGCTGCTTCTCTCAGTACCCTGGAGTTGTCGGCAAAGACAAACTTGTTGTCTCAACCTCCTGTTCACTCCTTCACACTGCTGTCGATCTTGTTAACGAGCCTAAGTTGGATGTAGAAATCAAATCATGGTGGTGGTGGTAGTGGTGGAGGAGATGGTGGTGGTGGTGGTGGTGGTGGTATGGTGGTGGTCCGTAGGAGTCTGTGTTGTGTTGGTTGTTTTTCTTTTTTTTTTTAATGTAAAAATTATTCTTTTGTATTTTTTACTTGCTACTATTTTTTAAATGAATATTATATTTTGTAGAAAGTAATAAAAAATAGATATAAATAATTTTTGGATTAATTTTTGCAAAAAATAAAAAATTATTGAATGGACAAGATATTGCCACGTGTCCTTCATCCACGAGTTCCGTTAATTTCAATAACGGAAACGGAATCAGGTCAAACCGCGGAACTACAAAGTTTAGGGGGTCAAATGCCGGTTTTTTTTTGTCAGGGGGTGATCTTATTTTGACCTAAAGTTCAGGGGGGTATTTTGTAATGAAGCCCCGGAAACTGATATAATACATATCTCCAATTTTTTGGCCATAGTGTGTTATTGAAGAAAAAAATTAAGGAAAAGGTGTATTTGAGAAAAATTTTGTGTGAGTATTTAGTTTTGCAAAACAAGGGAGGACTAAGGACTTGCAAAACAGAGGAAAACAGGGGACTTAAGAAACAGAGCAACATAAGTCTTTAGTTTTAAATCAGGAAAGGACACAAAACACTTTGCATTACATGATATTTATAGTTGTAGTAACCGACTTAACATAATATCTTAACTTTTTACTGATTTTTATTTAGTGCTCCTAGATAATTATGTAAACTATTCTGATATTTATGCTAGAGCATTCTAGATTACAAGAAAATATCATGATTTTTTTACAAGATTATTTTAGAAGGTTCTAGCAAGTAATCACTTTCTAACACTCCTCCTTGATTTCTTGCTGCAAATTCCCAAAGCTTCTCTGAGCTTCTCAAATCTTTCTTTAGGCAATATTTTTGTCAAAATATCAGCAAGATTATTTTCAGAATTGCCATGAACAAGACTGACTTCATTGGCTTGTTGCACTTCTCGGATGAAGTGAAATTTGATCTTCATGTGCTTTGTCCTGCCATGAAACACTGGATTTTTGGATATTGCTATTGCAGATTGATTGTCTACCATAATCTCTGTAGCTTCTTCTTGATCTTCCTTGAGATCATGCAACATTTTTCTCAACCAAATTGCTTGGTTGACGGCAGCAGCAACTGCTACATATTCTGCTTCTGCTGTGGACTGGGCAACAATGTCTTGCTTCCTGGAATTCCAAGAGAAAACAGCAGTACCAAGGGAAAACAAATACCCTGATGTGCTTTTCATATCGTCTTGAGAACCAGCCCAGTCGCTATCAGAAAATCCATGAAGCTTGATCTCTTGTTTTTTCTGAAACCAAACACCAAAATCAACAGTGCCTTTGATATATCTTAGCACCCGTTTTGCTGCCTTGAAGTGTAACTCACTAGGAGCATGCATGAATCTAAAAAGTAAGCTAGCAGCAAACATAATATCAAGTCGGGTTGCTGTGAGGTATAGGAGGCAGCCTATCAAACTTCTGTATTGAGAAGCATCAACTTTGTCAAAACCATCTTCCTTGCTTAGCTTCTCGTTCAAAGCCAAAGGTGTAGTGACTGGCTTGCAATCAAGCATCTTGAACTTCTTTAGAATCTCCAATGCATACTTCCTTTGGCTTATGAAGACTCCTCCTTCGGTTTGACATATTTCCATGCCAAGAAAATATGTCATTTCACCCAAATCAGTCATCTCAAATACTCTACTCATCTCCATTTTGAATTGCTTCACAAGCTTTGGATTACTTTCTGTGACTAGTAAGTCATCCACATATAAGGACACAATCAGCAAATCTGAATTTGTTGCTTTCACATATAGAGTGGATTCATTTTTACTCCTTTGAAAGCCAAGTTGGATTAGATACTCATCTATCCTTGTGTACCAGGCTCTAGGAGCTTGTTTCAAGCCATATAGGGCCTTTTTCAAGAGGCAGACTTTCTCTTCACTGCCTTTGACAATGAAACCTTGAGGCTGCTCAACATAAATTTCTTCATCAAGAAATCCATTAAGAAAGGCTGATTTTACATCCAATTGGAAGATTTTCCAGCCTTTTTGGGCAGCCAAGGCTAGTAGTAGCCTAATTGTATCATACCTTGCCACTGGAGCAAATGTTTCAGTAAAGTTTACTCCAAACTGCTGAGAGTAGCCTTTCACAACCAACCTAGCCTTCAGCTTATTCACAGAACCATCTGCATTCAACTTGGTTCTATAAACCCACTTTACTCCAATGACATTTTTGTGACTTGGTCTATCAACCAAACACCAAGTCTGATTCTTTTATATCATATTCATCTCCTCCTACATTGCATCTCTCCACCCAGAAATTTTATTTGCTTCTTCATAAGTTGTAGGCTCTAGAACAGCAATATTACATCTCTGATATATATCAGCAAGGGTTCTAGTGCCTCTAACTGACTCTTCTTCTTCTTCCTCCTCATCTACTTCTTGAGGCTCACCATTATCTTGATTTATTTGCTGAGACAAGACTTGAGAAGGTTGATGATCATCCTTGGAATTTTGCCAATTTCAAGATGCATTTTCATCAAACTTAACATTCTTGCTGACAATAACCTTCTTAGCTTTAGGATTATAAACTCTGTAACCTTTAGCAACAGAGCTATATCCTACAAAGATTCCAACTTCAGCCTTGTGCTCCAGCTTGTCCCTCTTAACATCAGGTATGTATGTGTAACATACACAACCAAACACCCGCAAGTGCTCCATAGATGGTTTAAATTCGTTCCAAGCCTCAAATGGAGTTTTATTGTCTAGAGCTTTTGTAGGCAGCCTATTTTGAATATAAACAACAATATTCACCGCCTCTGCCCAAAAGCTCTTAGGCATCTGCTTCTCAAACAAGAGACATCGAGCCATCTCCATGACTGTTCTATTTTTTCTTTCACTAACTCCATTTTGCTGAGGAGTATAACTTACTGTGAGCTGATGAGAGATGCCAGCATCTTCACAAAACTTGTTAAAATTTTGTGAAGTGTATTCAGTCCCGTTATCTGACCTTAGGACCTTTATAAAGCAGCCATTCTGATTTTCTACCAAAGCTTTAAATTTTTGAAACACCTCAGATTTTTGCTTCAAGAAATAAACCCAACACATTCTTGAAAAATCATCTATAAAGAGAATAAAGTACCTGCAGCCTCCCAAAGAAGGTACTTTCATTGGTCCACAAATATCTGTATGGACTAATTGTAGTTTTTCTGAGGCTCTCCAAGCTTTGTTGACCGGAAATGGCAATTTTGATTGCTTCCCCTGTTGACAGACCTCACAAATAGCAGAGTATTCTCCAATAGCAGGCATGTTATGCACTAATTCCTTAGCATGAAAATTTTTTAAGGAAGTATAATTGACATGGCCTAACCATTTATGCCAAAGAGAGGTCATATCAATTTTGCTTGCATATGAATGAGCATTATTGTTCCTCAAATTTAATGAGAAACTTTTGTCCTTCATGCCAACAGAAAATATCTTGTTGTTTGCAGCATCATATATAGTGCAGGTATTATCTTTAAATATCAACGAATAATTCTTCTCAAGTAATTGGCCCACACTCAATAAATTTTGATCAAGGTTGGGAACATATAGAACTTCAGAAATAAATTTGGTACCTGTTGGAGTCTCAACTGCAACCGTACCTTTGCCTTTGACGTCGATATAGTCTCCATTCCCAATCTTGACCTTTGAGAGATAAGACTCATCCAAGTCTGAAAAAGCATCAATCTTGTGAGTCATGTGGTGTGTGCAACCACTGTCAATGAGTCAATCACTGCTTCTTGTTGTTGTATAACATGATGCAACAAACAGTTGTTCTTCTCGTGCTTCATCTTGCTGGTTTTCAACACGTTGAGCCTGCTGATCCTGCTGCTGCTTCTTAAGCTGGCATACTTTATCAACATGGCCTGTCTTTTTGCAATTTTTGTATTGTGCATCAGGTCTGAACCAACAATATTTCTCCAAATGATTTATTTTCTTGCAGAAAGTACAAGCTGGAAATTGTTTTTTCTGACCAAATTTGGTGTCACCATTGTACTTCTTCTGCTTTCCCTTCTTCTCTCCAGCTTGCTTTTGACTGTTGGTGCTGGACTGATGCTTGCTTTTATGTTTAACATTCATAGCTCCCTCTGCTTGAATTCCCTGCCTGAGTGTCTCCTTTGCTCTTGAGCTTGTAAAGAATGAACAAGCTCTTGCAAAGTTATTTCAGACAAGTCTTTTGATTCTTCCAATGAGGAGATTTTTGATTCAAACCTCTCTGGAAGACTCACCAACACCTTCTCAACTACCCTCTTGTCTGGAAGATCTTCTCCCAAAAGTCTGATTTGGTTGACAATTTTCATTAACCTATCAGAAAAATCTTTTAGTGACTCAGCCTCCTCCATCCTTAAAAACTCAAATTCGCGTCTGAGATTGAGGACTTGCATCTGCCTTGATTTTTGGCTTCCCAAAAACTCCACCTTCAACTTATCCCAAGCTTTTTTGGCAGTTTGACAAGCCATAATTCTTGTAAAAATTTCTTCGGACACCAACAAAAAAATTGCAGATAAAGCTTGATAACCTTCTGCAATTTCTTCGTTGTGTTGCTTGATTTGATTTATAGTGGATTGTTCCGAGAGTGGGGTTGGATTTACACCAACATCAACCACCTCCCACAAGCCATAAGCTTGGAGATAAGCCTTCATCTTCACAGCCCAAGTTTGAAAATTCTCACATGTGAACACAGGTGGTGTGGGTACTGTAAAGTTTCTTGACATCATTGAAGAATTGAGAAATTGGGATTTTTAAATTATAATAAAAGCTGAGTTTATGGGTATTGTATTTTGGGAGAGAATATGGGTATTGTATTTTTGAATTTATGGTCCCTTAAGAATAAGGGGCTCCGCTACCAATTGAAGAAAAAAAAATTAAGGAAAGGATGTATTTGAGAAAAAGTTTGTGTGAGTATTTAGTTTTGCAAAACAAGGGAGGACTAAGGACTTGCAAAACAGAGGAAAACAGGGGACTTAAGAAATAGAGCAACACACGTCTTTGGTTTTAAATCAGGAAAGCACACAAAGCACTTTGCATTACATGATATTTATAGTTATAGTAACCGACTTAACATAATATCTTAACTTTTTACAGATTTTTATTTAGTGCTCCTAGATAATTATGTAAAATATTCTGATATTTATGCTAGAGCATTCTAGATTACAAGAAAATATCATTATTTTTTTACAAGATTATTTTAGAAGATTACAAGATTATTTTAGAAGATTCTAGCAAGTAATTACTTTCTAATAGTTATTATATTATTAGCCTAGATATACAATCTACCAAAAAAAGAAAAAAAAAAACAACAACAACCTAGTCATTATCAAAACACATCATCATCATCATCAGAAAACATCACAGTTGCTGGCAGTGAAGGAGTTCCCGCAGCCAAGGGCATGGTTCAAATGCAAGGCCAGCCCGTAGTTCTTCAGTTCAAGGATCTTTACTTTGTCCTGACTCAGAGATGCAGCGTTCTTGAAAGCCTGCAACTCCTTCTCCTTCTCTTCCATTCTTTTCTGCTGTATCCCCACCGCTCGTTTTAGCACCGCGTTCTCCTTTCCAAGAGCCTCCACCCTCTCCTTCGCCGCTGCACTCTCCTCCCCGTACCGCCTCGCGGCATCCTCGCGGGTCCTCCCGGCGACTGCTTGCTCTAGTGCCTCCACTGCCCTAGCAGCGCGTGATTTGGCATCCTCGATGCTGGCCGCGCTTAGCATCTCTTTCAGGAAGAATTCCACCTACTCCCCACCGCCGTTCTTCGTCAGGATCTGATGAGGAGGGCTGATCGGGTCGGTGTTTTTGGGTTTGGGTTGGGGAAAGATTACGGGCGGAGCATGGAGGCGGGCCCTCTTCTGGGTCCGGTAGGAAGGGTACTCGTCCTCGAACAGATTGTTACAATCGTTGATCCTTTTTCCTAACAGTAACAATTATTATGTCTAGAATTATCTAGTAGTTTTACTAGCTCAAGTAGAGTAAAAATCTTTTGTGTTGCAGGGATTTTTACCTAGAAGTATGTAGAAGTTTTGTGTATTTTGTGGTGTATAAAACAACTACGTATATATTTTATGGACCACACAAAGTCTATATATATACCATTGTGTTGTAGTGTAATGTAAGTAATCTTTTGAGAAAGAATACAAGTATTCCATTTTGGTTACCTGTCTTTTGATTTTACTGTCCTTTTTTTTGGGAAAACAGAACACACCTCTGTTTTCTATTTGTGTGAATTTTTTAGTTATAACCCAACAGTGGTAGCGAAAGCTTTTTGTCTTAAGAGGCCCAACTTTTTTGCACGCAAAAACCTTTTTTTTGTGTCCTAAAAACATAACTGCTTTTCTTCATCTTTTCTCCTATCTACCTCCTGTCTTTAAAACACTATCACTCGTCAACCTTGTCTTGCCCAGAACCATTTTGCATACATCTCTCATTATTCTCCTTTCTTTTTGAAAATTATATCTTTTTTCAAACACCACTTTACCCAACAAAACCCCTTTCTTGTGTTTGATTGAATAAATCCCCAAATGGCTGCAAATCGTACAAGCTCAAATCTTCCAATCCCACCAATGTTCACAGGTGAAAATTATAATTACTGGGCAATTCGAATGAAAACATTTTTTGTTGCCAATGGGTTGTGGGATTTGGTGCAAGAAGACTTTGAGGAACGAGAAGATCTTGAAGAGCTTTCTGTGAACCAAATGAAGGCCTACAATGAAAAAGCTCAGAAGCATAATATAGCCATTTCTTATCTGTTCTCACTTGTATCAGAGGAAATTTTTCCTCTAATTGTTGGAGCAAAGACTGCAAAAGAAGCTTGGGAAATTTTGCAGAAACAATTTCAAGGCTCAGCAAGGACAAGGCAAATTCGGCTGCAGACTTTGAGGCGGGAATTCGAGATGTTGAAGATGAAAGAGACATAGTCCATTAAAGACTATGCTTCAAAGGTTCAAGGAATTGTCAACCAAATGAAGCTTCATGGGGAGCAGGTACCAGATACAAAGGTAGTAGAGAAAATTTTGATTACTGTCTCAGATAAATTTGATGCCAAAGTTGCTGCAATTGAAGAGTCGAAGGATATTTCAGAGTTGACTGTTACCGAAGTTGTTGGCTCTCTTCAAGCATACGAGCAGAGGCTTCTAAAAAGGTCTGAGAATTCTGTGGAGGAAGCTTTTCAAGCAAGACAATTGAAGATTTTGAGTGGTAGAAATACAAACAAGCAGATGATGGAAAAGAAAGGTGGAGCAGGGTTGAATTCGTTTAAGGGAGAAGGAAAATCAGTGAAATTTCCCCCTTGTGGAATTTGCCAAAAGACAAGCCATGATCAACGTTGGTGTTGGAAAAACAAGAAGTGTAATTTTTGTGGCAAGATGGGTCATATTGAGAGAGTTTGTAGAGCCAAGCAGAGCCAGGGCAATCAACAACAATTTGAGCAAAATAACGGGCAGCAGCACCAAGCTAAAGTTGCTGATGTTGATGATGATGAGGAGCTATTATTCATGGTGCAAAATTTGGAGAATTTTTGCAAAGAAGAAGAATGGTTCATAGACAGTGGGTGCACATGTCATATGACCAAAGACAAGAGGCTGTTTTGCGATTTGGACGAGTCCGTGAAAGCTCCGGTGAAAATGGCAAATGGGGCTGTTATGAATTCAGAGGGCAGAGGCACAATTTCAGTCCACACAAATTCAGGTACACAACTTATCAAAAATGTGCTTTACGTGCCTGAATTGCAGCATAATTTACTTAGCGTGTCTCAATTGAT
This sequence comes from Turnera subulata, assembly GCA_028386065.3. Classification (NCBI taxonomy): domain Eukaryota; kingdom Viridiplantae; phylum Streptophyta; class Magnoliopsida; order Malpighiales; family Passifloraceae; genus Turnera; species Turnera subulata. The sequence continues at coordinate 163,788 of JAKUCV010007203.1, forward strand.
GAAAGCTGGATGCTCTCTGATTTTTAAGGATAATTGTTGCATTATTTTTGATAAAGATGGTGTTGAGTTGATTTGCTGCAAAATGAGGAACAATAGTTTCTCCATGAATTTGAATTATGGACATGAATTTGCTTTGGGGTGCAGTCATGATGACTCTGTTTTGTGGCATAAAAGGTGTGGACACATAAATTTGCAGTCACTTAGATATGCTTCCCAGAATAATTTAGTGAAGGGATTGCCTTTAATCTATCAAAATAGTTTGGTTTGTGAGTCTTGCCAATTTGGAAAGCAAAGTAGAATGCCTTTTCCATCTGGTCCTACATGGAGAGCTAGGGAAAAATTAGAGTTGGTGCATTCTGATCTCTATGGACCAATGAGGACTGCCTCTTTGAATGGAAATTTTTATTTCCTCCTGTTCATTGATGATCTTACCCGTATGTGTTGGGTGTATTTTCTGAAGAAAAAATTTGAAGTGTTTGAAGTATTTAGAAAGTTTAAGGTGCTAGTTGAAACACAATCGGGGTATAAGCTGAAGTGTTTAAGGACAGATAGGGGAGGAGAATACACATCTTTAGAATTTGAGAAATTTTGTAGTGAGAATGGAATAGAGCACCAACTTACTGTTCCTTATTCTCCTCAGCAAAATGGAGTTTGTGAAAGGAAAAATAGGACAATAATGAATGTTGCTAGAAGTCTTTTAGCAGAAAAGAAAATGCCAAAAAAATTTTGGGCAGATGCAGTGCACACTGCTGTTTATCTGCTAAATAGATTGCCAACTAAAGCTGTTGTTGGGATGACACCTTATGAAGCATGGATTGGAGAAAAACCATTTGTGAAGCACTTTAGGATTTTTGGGTCTTTGTGTTATGCTCACACTCCTGATGAGCATAGACACAAACTTGAAAACAAAGCTGTTAAGGGTGTATTTTTGGGCTATAGTCAGAAGTCTAAAGTCTATAGAATCTATGACATTACTTCTGGAAAAGTTTTTATTAGTAGAGATGTGAAGTTTGATGAACAAAATGCATGGGATTGGGAAAATATGGTAGAAATAGTGGATTGTATAGGGAAGTCCTCTTCTAAGTCTATAGAGCTAGCAAATGAAGATGGTTATGATTCTGATGCACCCCCTAGCAAATTTAGATCACTTCCTGAAATCTATGAAAATTGTAGCCTAGCTATTTCAGAGCCTACAGACTTTGAAGAAGCATTAAGTAAAAAAGAGTGGAAAATAGCAATGGAGGAGGGGATTAGGATGATTGAGAAGAATCAGACTTGGGAATTAGTTGAGAGGCCTCAGGACAGGAAAGTAATTGGTGTAAGATGGGTTTTTAGATTGAAATTAAATCCTGATGGTTTAGTCTCAAAGCATAAAGCTAGATTGGTGGTTAAAGGGTATGCTCAAGAGTATGGAATAGATTTTTTGGATACTTTTGCTCCAGTAGCAAGGTTGGATACAATTAGATTAATTCTTGCTCTTGCTGCCCATCATGGTTGGAAGGTATTTCACCTTGATGTTAAGTCTGCCTTTTTAAATGGATACTTAAATGAGGAAATCTTCATTGAACAACCACCTGGTTTTGTTGTTCATGAAAAAGAACAGTGTGTTTACAAGCTGAAAAAGGCACTTTATGGCCTAAAACAAGCTCCAAGAGCTTGGTACAGCAGGATTGACACTCATCTTGTCAATCATGGTTTTGAGAGGAGTGAAAATGAAGCTACCTTATATATAAAAAGAAGTCCTGCTGGTATTGTTGTGATCTCATTATATGTTGATGATTTGTTGATTTCTGGAAATAATCATGGCTTGGTGACTAACTTCAAAGAAGAAATGGAGAGAATGTTTGAGATGACTGATTTGGGTGAAATGAGTTATTTTCTTGGTATGGAGATCCACCAATTCAATGGTGGAATCTTTATCTCACAAGAAAAGTATGCTAAGGAGATTTTGAGGAAATTCAAAATGGAAAATTGCAAATCTGTTGCTTCTCCATTAGACGTTAGTGTGAAGCTGTCCAAAAATGATGGAGGAGATGAAGTTGAGGCATCTGAATATAGAAGCCTTGTTGGTTGTTTGCTGTATCTTACGGCAACAAGGCCAGATTTTATGTATGCTGCAAGTCTTCTCTCAAGGTTCATGCAAGTTCCTAAACAAAGTCACCAAGGGGCAGCAAAGAGGGTTTTAAGGTATTTGAAAGGAACTCTGGACTTTGGTATCCTTTTCAAGGTTTCTGGTGATGCTAAGTTAGTAGCATTCTCTGATAGTGATTGGGCGGGTAGTTTGGATGACATGAAAAGCACCACAGGCTGTGTTTTCAGCCTTGGTTCAGGAGTTTTTTCTTGGATTTCTAAGAAGAAAACCACAGTTGCCCAATCTACTGCTGAAGCAGAGTACTTGGCAGCAGCAGCAGCAACTAATCATGTGATTTGGTTGAGAAAAATCTTGAAAGATCTTGGTCAAGAACAGCAGGAAGCCACAAGCATCTTTTGTGATAATCAATCTGCAATTGCAATGGTTAAGAATCCTGTTGATCATGGCAGGACCAAGCATATCAAAGTGAAGTATCATTTCATGAGAGAAGCAGTGAAGGATATGAAAGTGCAGATGGTCTATTGCAGCTCTGAAGATCAAACAGCTGATATTTTGACTAAAGCATTACCTAGAGCAAGATTTGAAGTTTTGAGAACCAAGCTGGGAGTTGTTAGCAAAAGGATCAAGGAGGAGTGTTAGAATCGTTGATCCTTTTTCCTAACAGTAACAATTATTATGTCTAGAATTATCTAGTAGTTTTACTAGCTCAAGTGGAGTAAAAATCTTTTGTGTTGCAGGGATTTTTACCTAGAAGTATGTAGAAGTTTTGTGTATTTTGTGGTGTATAAAACAACTACGTATATATTTTATGGACCACACAAAGTCTATATATATACCATTGTGTTGTAGTGTAATGTAAGTAATCTTTTGAGAAAGAATACAAGTATTCCATTTTGGTTACCTGTCTTTTGATTTTACTGTCCTTTTTTTTGGGAAAACAGAACACACCTCTGTTTTCTATTTGTGTGAATTTTTTAGTTATAACCCAACACAGATAGGGTCTTTTGTGTGCATACACAGCCGCAGCCATATTGTTAAAGGTTCGCTATTTTTGGTTTCTAAATTGCAAGGAAAGTTATTATTTGGGTTGTGGTGTGAATGACGGAGAAAGGTGTAGGTCCTATATATATATATATATATATATATATATATGGCTTATTAATCCCTGTTCTCCATGGAGAAACAAAATTAACCGACTCCATTAAGGACTTGATTTCTCAGTTTACTGGTAGGACTCGTATTTGCCTACATTAATTGTCTTATGTTGAAGTAATTTAGTGATGCAATAATTAAAAACCACGCGCCGACGTTTTTTTTTTGAGAAACCACGCGCCGACGTTAAATAGAACAGTACAATTCAAATAAATGAAAAACCAACCAGGAAATTTTTTTACAAGGAATTAGTAATGCACCATGATATATATATATATATACATTTTTTTTTATTCCAAACCTAAATTCTACCCCTACCCCTATATATATTTGGCTTGGCCGTTATGTGTAATGTAGAGACCTATGCTACAACATATACACGGAGGTTGCAAATGCGTTGAGCTGAGTCGAGTTTTTTATAGCTGAGGCTCGGCTCGTGAAAATTTAGCCTAGTTTGAATTCGGCCCGTATTTATCTCGAGTTTAAATATTAAGTTCAAGCTCGACTCATTAAAATTTTGATACGTTCAGGCTCGGCTCAAGCTCTTGTTTAGTAGGCCTTAATTCATGAACAAGCCAATAATTATAAAGAAAATATATATATTTTAATTAATAATTTAACTATTCAAATCATATTAACTATTATATCATCTATATTCATTTTTTTTGGGCCATACAAAAAATTGACAAATATTTCATAACTAGATGATTATTACATCTTAATTAACAAATTTGAAGGTTTTGATAAAGTATTAATCTTAGTTTGTTAGTTATAACCTAGTAAAGTCACTTTATCATCTAAAGTTCAATCTAGTTAAGTAAAATTTATGAACATTCTAATTAAGTAAAATTTATAAACATAAATTTTTTGTTAACATTGTGGATGAATCTCTCACAAACTTTACAATGAGCCTCCTGAGCTTAGAACAAGAGGCTAAATAAGCTAAGCTCACGAGTCAACAAGTCAAATTTTAGCAAGCTCAACTCAACTCATTTAGTTTCGAATTCTTTACTAACAAGCTTAGTCTCGACTAATTTCCTTAACATGGTAGGCTCAAACGGTCTATTATCGGGCCAAACCTCGGGTGGTGAACGAAAGGCTTGACTCAGTCCTAAACACACCCCGAAAAGGAAGCGTTTAGTTTATTTTCTGTGCTTTTGCTTTAAATTACAAACTTTTGTGGCTTGGACTACAAGATCCACATTTCTGCAGGAAACATAGGAGTACTTTTGCAGCAAATTAGTGGGACACTTTCTCCTTTTTTGTGTTCAATTTGCCTTCGATAGGGCTTGCTTATGCGTGTTTCGCTTACAGAAGAAAAGTATATAAGAACAAGATCTAGCACAAGGACTCCTTTCTCATATTATTGCAACTCCGCTCGCACAGTATATATTTATCACAATGTGGTATCTTATCATCAGGGTAGGCCAACAAGCTCAAATAAATGTCATTTTTCGTTTCCTTCCTTTCTAAAGTCGTTGGCTATATATATATATATCCTCTCGTTTCGTTTATACCTTCATTACATGTGTAGACTACCTTTTGTTTCTAACAAGTAACAGTGTCCCTTGCTAATTCTCTCTTCTAGTCGTTGCTCGAATTGAGGGAACAGTTTTAGTATCGAATATGCTAAATTTCAGGAAATTCCAGAATATACTCAATATCAATCAACACAATTTTCACTCAATGGTTTTTTTTTTTCTATATATATATCAATCTCACTGAGGCTAACCTGATAAAAACTCTCAACATATAAGGGAAAACAATACATTCTCATTCGGTGTTTTCACATGATGATTTCATTTAGAATACAAAACACACTTATATATGTAGAGGTTCATATACAACTTACACCTCCAAGTAGCATATTCACCAGTTTATAAAAAAAAGTGCTTGCAGTCTTGGTTATGAGGTTATCTAAATATTCAAGCTTCCTACATTGATCAAGATAACAACGTCCATTAATTTAAATACTACGTACATCAATTACAATTTTCATGGTTTATCCTCTAATATAAAATTCCATCACAGTTTACAAAAGCGAACCAATCCATGGGCAGAAACCAGTAGCTTACTGTGACGACTGACGACTCATAGGCCAACCAAGGGAAAAAGTAATTTCGTGTGGGAATTATCAGTGTCTGGCTAGCTGGTTGAGGAAATCGTCATCTCCCCCAAGCTGAAGTGGGAGATCCCTTGCACCATGCAGCCAGTCGACATTGATAATTTCCTCAGGAGATGCACCAGTGCAAATTGACGAGTGGGTTTTATCCTCTCGAGTTTTCCTAGAAATCCTTTTTCTCTCGATGCTTTTAGTACTATACAATGAAATGGTGTATATTTGTTGAAATTATAGAGTATAAATTTTGTATTACAGAAAGGAAACATGTGTCACTCTTTCTAATCTTTTGTGACCGAACAGAGAGTTTGTCCTTGCAGAAGCTGGATACTTATCTCGCACTGAATGCTTATGTCTGTTGTGGCCATGATTAGAACATGAACATCTCCTCTGTAGATTGAAGTCTTTGAACATGATAACATATGCTTTAGAGTTTTTTATGCTGGAAAAACCGAAAAAGTGATGAACTAGTTACAGATACCTCAATTTCTTTTTTTTTTTTTTTTCAACTGAAAAATCAGCCATCTCTGTATGTCGATTGATCTTGACAGATACCTGTGCAAATTCTAAGTCCCACTATATGTAGGATATTGAAATTTTGGATTACTTATTTATCTAGTTGTTTTTATATTAAAAAATTAATTGAAAAGATGATTCTTCCTTTTGAGAATGTAAACAAAAAAAATAATGAGTAAATAGTTTTTTTATGTCCTTCCACTTTCTCAGTTTCGCATTTATTGTCCCTCTTCGTTTAATTTCACTTATGTTGTCCCTCAACTTACAATTTACCGGGTCACCCTATTCATTTTACAGGTTATAGCGGGTTGATTGTCGTGGTACTGACACGTGTCACGTGGGGGTCAATAGGCTGCTATTTTTTTCATTTTTTTTCTAAATTTAATTTCTAAAAATCCTTATTTAAATTATTAATTTTTTCAAAACAAAATATTTTTTTTAGAAAGAGAAAAAAAACGCAAAAAAAAAGCAATTTTCCCATTGTTTATTTTTTTATCCCTTTTCTGTCCAAAATTTTTTGGAATTAAATAAATTGTTTTTTAATTTCTTATTTAGGTAAGAAGCTTACTCTTAACCATTGGATTAAAATGATTAAACGAATCACCCCCAATACTAGTCCAGACAATCAACCAATCTTTCGTGAAACAAAGCAACCACTGACGCTTTCTTCATCAACCCAAAACTCATTGAAATCCAAAAACCCATTCGTTTGACAGCAAACAAAACACAAGAAATCTACTACTGACACTACTGGCGAGATTAAAGCGGGCGGCGGCGACGACCGTATATACCATGCAACCATCTTGGAGTCTCCTTCCTCCCATCGCTCACGACTACCAGATCGGTAAAACAATTCACATTATGGATGTGGTTGTGGATCTAGAACAGTTCAAAGGGTAGAGCTCGAGATCTGTTGTTCGTGCAAAATCGGCTGCAAGTGCACAGCGTTGCTGTAGTAAACAAGGTCGAATCACAGGGACTGCGAAACAATACTGACCTCAGGCTTTCAATCGATCTGACTATAAACAGTAAAAATAAATAACCAATAGAGATTTGAGATTAGCGATTTAAAATATAAAAGACAAATAAAGTAAATAGCAGAAAATAAAGGCGAGTGAAATAATAAACAGAATTGATCACGCAAACAGAACAGAGAAAAGAAGAGAGGGATGTCAATTAGGTAGGAAGCTCAGTGGATGGAAACCTAGGTTGTCCGGGGTTCACTACAGCGCCGCTGTCTAACTGCAATTCTGTATTCTGGTGCTCTAATTCTCCTACCTTGAAGGGCTACCTGACCTAAAGTGTTTGTAACTGCTGTCACGTGTAGACACAAACCTACCCTAGTTCTGAAACAACCTGCTTTCGTCAGTGAAGCTCTTCCCTAGGGCGCAGTGCCGCTGTGCCAGGCGCTGTTATCCTCAACTAACCCTAAAGTCTCTTTCGACGATCAGTAGGGGTAGAGGTCTGATATAGATTGGTCTGAGTTCTTAGTTTCTCCGTTAGGTGCGTCACTAAGGCGTCTAAGAAGTGTTTGAGGGTGATCAGGCTGCAGACACTATTAAGCTTTCTATATCAAATCAAGGCAAGAACAAATTAAAAGAAACCAGAAACTGAATCATAAATTAAACATCAAATCTATAGCTACATCCCTTGAACCTAGATAGAAGAATTAGTTCATGGAGAAAGATAAAAACAAAGAAGAAAGTGTTGTCGACAGTACAATTGAAACTCTAAAACAAATCACTTTTCTTCTAGCCTTCAGAATTCATTGCCGACTTCAAAAGTTGTCGCCCACCTCCTCTTAGAGTTTTGTCTCTTCTCTATTTATATGTTCAAGTCTTCAATTAAAACCCTAAGTCTTGGAGAATAAGTAATCTTCATAAAAGTAGAAAAAATAAACTTCTTTCCAAAGAGGGAGTGTCCAAGTGCATCCTCCTTATCTTCCTAGAATGTAGGTGCAAATAGTCCAAAATAATAGGCTGAGCCAAAATTTCCTTGTCGACAGCGGCGCTGCTGACTGTCTGGACTGTTTCTTCAAGCAGCGGCGCTGCTGAACCCAAAATTGCCAATTAAGCTCCAAAAATGCGTCAAATTGCACCTGAAAGAAACCAAGGATGAGGAAAGATAGTTGTGACTAAAAAAGAGGTGATTTAATACCTAAATGTATGAATAATGAATGAATGCAAGGCCAAAAGTCAACAGTGTGCGCTGTAAAATGTGTGTAATTTCATGCACAATATCTGTCTCCTCCAAACTTGAACCTTTGCTTGTCCTCAAGCAAAAACACGAATCAGAACATAGAGAAAATGATGCTGCTGGAAATTACAAATGCTTTCTCAGTCAAACACATCAACAGTGCCTGTCATGCACGCGACAATGCTTACTGCTCAATATCCTGTATATCTTTTTGAAAGAAATATCATCAGCTCAAATCTAGCAAAGTTAGCAGATGCAAGGGTGATCAAAAGAAAGCAACAAGTAACCATTAACCATCAAGTTTCTCATGCCAGTGTGATAAGTTAAGTACCAGGGCCAAAATTTGCTATTTCATAAGCCGACTCAAATTTTCAATCTCCACTAATGTTCATCAAGGCATAAACAAGGATCAACAGGTCTTTCTTGGTCTTAAAATGGGGATAGGTTAGGCTATGAAAGTGAGGAAATTGGACAGGCTAACAACAGTCGCTTACCTTCCAAGATTCTAACTTAGACAGCTTCATCTTCAATTTAAGCACTTATACCAAGAAAAACCAGAATATTGGAACACAATTTGAATATAGGAGATAATGTGAGCAAAAGATTTTCAAGGGAGCATAATGGGTACCTCTTTTCACTTTTGATTTTGATTTTCTCTTCTTTTTTTTTTTCGTGTACCCTCTTTTTTTATTAAACTCCCTTGATCTTACAATAGTACATTACAAATCTCTATGTCATTGAATTAGCAAGCTCCATTCAACAATTTTGACAAACTCCATCATTTTCACCTAGCAGCGACGCTGCCTCAACACTGTCACACTTAAAATTAGAACTAGGTAGGCAACCAAACAGGGTCGGGCTGAAATTTAAAGAACAATGTGCTTTAAGCACCATGATGGTCGTGCACGGCTCAAAAAGCTGAGGTGTGATGATGTGGCTAATATCAAAGGAAGTCGACCATCAACCTTGGCTCAAACGGGGTTGTCAAAGGAAATAACGAGATAGGTATGATAAAGGAAAATTAAGCTCATCAAACAATGCCTATATCACATCCTTAAATATACCAAGATGATTACAATTTTGCCTCGAAAGATAAATAAGAGTCGGTTTTAAAATAGCTAACAATAGGTACTGCCCAATTTTAAAGAAAAGTTTTGCACTTGTTACCTCGATGGGGCATGATTACAATGTTGAATTCAATTTCTCATCCTGCATAAACTAAGCTTAGCTAAAGACGAGCCAAAATCGAATGTTTAAAATAACCAGGAATCGAAAACAACAAGTAAGCAGCGGCGCTGTCAATTGCTGCATCAACGAATAAGTCGAGAAAACGCATATAAAAACCAACAGCATACACAACACAGGTTATTTTGGCCAGAACAACACAATGCATAAACGAAACACAAACAAAGAAATGTTAATTTCTGCCTCCCCCAAACTTGAATGCCACAGTGTCCTCACTGGGGCAGAAATTTAGCACCAACAACAAAAACATTACAAAAAGGAAGACACCCCCCCAAACTTGTCCAAAGGAAAAGAAAAGAACAGAAATAAACATGCTAAAAAGAAACGTGAAATGCAAATCCCGAGAGCCAGGCCAAATTTTCATCACGGGGCTTTGGGCGGCAGCTGCTCCTCGATGGAGAGGAGAAGACCGTGCAGCAGGTGGAACTGCTCATCATGTGCAGTCTGCAAAGCAGTGATGCGGGCGTCAAAGTGCTGCTGCAGCGCCTGAAACTCCTCAGTAGTGGGCGCTGCTGATGCACCAGAAGTAGAGGCAGCCTCCTTCTTCCTCCTATTGGGGTCCCAATGGCCAAGAAACTTAGCAGCCGCGCTGGGGCTGCAAGTAACAGCCTCATCTAGCACCCGGTAGCGAGAGAGATCGACCTGAAAGTGCGTGGCCAGAGCAGTGATGAACCCGGAGCAGCCCAAATAGGTCTGGGACAGGTGACGATGGAACCGGCCAAAAATAAAGTGCCCAGTGTTAACCCGGCAGCGGTTGACAAAACACCAAAGGAATAATAGCACCTCGGCAGTCATCACTGTCTTGCTGCTCTCCCGACAAAAGAGAGTACGCACCAAGACATTGTGCACATAGCGCAACATCGGGTCCTTCGAAGCAGTGCCCGGGGATCGAGAGGGATTGTAAGGCAGCGGGTCAGTGGAATACTCCGCCCAAACAGCCGCAGCATCATACTCCTCAGGAGCCTCCATCAAACCGTCATCGGCAAACCCAAACATAGTATTAAACTCCTGTAGCATCACAATGTGCGTCCTGTTCTCAAGCCGAAAAGAAATCTGCTCGGGCTCACCAGTGTCGCTGTTGGCATCAATCCGCCTGAAACTCCCATAAAACTCCCGAGTCAAGGCAGCATAACTGTACTCCTTGATCACCGAAAACTACTTCCACCCAACAGCCTCAAAGAGCTCATCAATCAAAGGTACCCACTTATACGCGATAGCAGTGGCGGGGTCGAAGAATCGGGAGTTCAGCACCTCCTTCTCGACCTGCTCAGAATGCTGCAGCCGGTGCTGGTCATGCGCAAAAAGGATTATAGGAGGGGGAGGAGGATTCGCTATCCCGGAATCATCCTGAGTGTCAGCAGTGCCGCGGCTACGAACGTTGCGAGAGGAGGCTGGTGTACGGGCCCTGCTGCATCGCTTGGGAGGTGGAGGAGAAGAAGTAGCCGGCCTCTTGCCGTCCCTCTTGGCTTTGGCAGCAGCAACGCGGCTAGCAAAGAAGGCCTGCTGCATGGCGCTTCGGGATAGATGAGGGATGGGGGAGGCGGTGCACAGAGGGGTATTGGGGTCTTCAAGGTCCACAAAATCAGCACCGTCATAGTGCCCGTGGTGACGCTGTGGCGACGGAGTCCGATCGCGCTCGATGGAGGAGGATTTGGAACGGATAGGAGAGGACCGGAGTGGCTCGGTTATAGGTGGTGGGGAGTAGGACTGGTGCCATGGGAGGGAGAGGACGTCATCTAGGGGCGGCAGGTTGCAGAGAACGTCATCCTCTGCCGGTGGGGGTGTGCATGGTGGTGGAGTAGAAGATATGGTGGCGGACATGGGGGTGGTCTCGGCCGTGGTGCTGTGTGTGGCGGGTGTGGTCTCGTGTAGGTGTTGGGTGGTGGTAGGCGAAGAGGGCGGGGTATGGAAGGGAGAGCAGGTGGTGGTGGGTTCGCCGGCCATGGGTGTGGAGGAGGTAGTCAATTTAGGGATTGGGGGAGAAGGGTGTCAGGTTGGAGACAGAAAAAGAAGAAAAAGAAAAGAAAAGAAAGGGAAAAGAAAAGAAAGAGAAAGAAGGGGATTGGGAGGTGTGGTCGGCGACATGTGGGTAAGTGTGTGGGGGTGGGGGGATGAATCTAGACGGGATGTAGGGAAGGGGGGGTGGCGGTTGGGTATGGGTTTTGGGAAGTGGAGAGGATGATGGAGGGAATTTAGAAGGGGAGTAATGGAAGGTAGTGGATGTTGGCGGTAGTGGGCAATCAACCGCCATAAGTGGGCATGAAACACTGCTCCCAAAATTTTCGGCCATCGCAAATCACAACTCCAAATTTTCTGCAATTAATCAGCCCCAGCTCCCAATTTTCTCTAAAAGTCAGCCACTGTTCCCACTCCTGCCCGGGGAAGAAAAAGATACCCCAAACTTGAATTTTGGTGCGAACTCTCGAGAATGAAAATGCATGAATGCAAGGGTATGCTGGTCATTTAGCAGAACACAACAAATATAACACACGTCATGGCACACAGTGCATGCTGGCAAATATAAAATGCAAGAGAAAGGATAGGAATGCTTCTCTGTTTGCCGAATATGGTGTGTTGCACTAGCAGTGCCGCTACTTCCCATCACAGTGTCCTTGTCTTTATGGCTTTTTTTTATTTTTATACTTTTTAGGGCTGCAAAACAACAACAAAAACAAAACAACAAAAATAAAACTAAAGAGATGTACTAAAAGTAAAACTTACCTCAAGTTGCCTCCCGAGCAGCGCTGCCTTTAACGTCCGTTGGCTGGACGGTACACACGTCACTCAGCAGCGGGTGCTGCTAGTGAAGTAGTGGTCGGTTCACCCACTGGTGCATCGGGAAAGTACCGCTTGAGCCGCTGGTTGTTCACCTTGAAAGGTGGTGCATCACCCTTCTGAACCTCAACAGCACCATGTGGGAACACTCTCACCATGGTATAGGGCCCTATCCACCGAGATTCAAGTTTCCCAGGGAACAACTTCAGGCGGGAGTTAAACAGCAACACTGCTTTGCCCTCCTGGAACTGCCTACGAATAATATTGCTATCATGCCACCTCTTGGACCTTTCCTTGTAGATTTTATTGTTTTCATAGGCCTCCAGGCGGATTTCTTCAATCTCATTGAGCTGCAGCTGCCTAGCAGCGCCCGTTGCTTTATCATCAAAGTTCAAAGCCTTTATTGCCCAATAGGCTTTGTGCTCTAACTCAAGAGGAAGGTGGCAGGACTTCCCATACATAAGTCTGTAGGGCGTTGTGCCGATAGGAGTCTTGTACGTTGTCCTATATGCCCACAGCGCGTCGTCCAGCTTCTTGGACCAGTCCTTGCGGGTAGCACTAACAGTTTTCTCCAGGATACGCTTGATCTCCCTATTAGAAACCTCCACTTGGCCACTGGTCTGAGGATGATAGGGGGTTGCAACCTTATGAGAAACCCCATATTGCTTCAACAGTACTGCAAACAACCTGTTGCAGAAGTGGGAACCTCCATCACTGATGATAACCCTTGGAACGCCAAATCTGGTGAAGATGTTTTTCTTCAGAAACCTTGTTACAACAGGGCCATCATTGGTTGGAGACGCAATGGCCTCAACCCACTTTGTCACGTAGTCAACAGCGACGAGGATGTACTGATTTGACTTGGAAGAGGGGAAAGGACCCATGAAGTCGATACCCCGCACATCAAATGGCTCAACAAATAGCATCCCCTGCTGTGGGCCTTCATGGCGCTGTGAAATAGTCCCAGTGCGCTGGCAGCGGTCATAAGATTTTACAAACTCCATGGCATCCTTGTAAATGGTAGGCCAAAAGAAACTGGAATGAAGTACTTTGATGGCTGTCTTTTGGGTGCCATAGTGTCCTCCATAAGGGGTCTGATGGCAGCTAGCAATCACCGTCTTGTGGGACTCCTCCGATAGGCACTTGCGAATTATGCTATCCCTACAGTGCCTGTACAGATATGGCTCATCATAATAATAGTGCTTGACATTAGAGAGAAATTTCTTCTTCTGGGAATAGCTGATATCAGGTGGGAATAAGCCACATACAATGTAGTTCACATATGGTGCATACCAAGGGAAATCCGATCAAAAAATCTCAGCAGCGGGCCTGGTTGCCCAGACAGTGGACACTGCTGCCACCAAATACTCATCCGGGAGCTGATCATTGACAGGAGGCACATCCAAAGGTGAATAATCCCGATTTAGGACAATCCAGGAGAGATGGTCGGTCACAACATTCTCGGTCCCCTTTTTATCGACTATTTCTAAGTCAAACTCTTGGAGGAGTAGAATCCAGCGAATAAGGCGGGGTTTGGCTTCCTTTTTGGTCAAGAGGTACCTCAAGGCAGCATGATTAGTGTGGACAATCACCTTCGACCCAAGAAGAAAGGACTAGAATTTGTCTATGGCAAACACCATTGCCAACAACTCCTTCTCAGTGGTGGCGTAGTTGAGCTGGGCATCATCCAGGGTGCGGCTGGTATAATATATGGCATGCAAGTTGCCATCTTTCCGCTGTCCAAGCACAGCACCAACAGCATGATCGCTGGCGTCAGTCATAATCTCAAACGGCAGTGTCCAGTCAGGGGCTGGATGATCGGTGTGGTCACCAGTGCCTGCTTCAACCTGCAAAAGGCATCTACACAAGTCTGATCAAATACAAAGTCGACATCTTTATTAAGGAGGTTCATCAAAGGCTTTGCAATCTTTGAGAAATCCTTAATAAAGCGTCGATAGAAACCAGCATGGCCATGAAAACTACGAACAGCTTTAACACTAGTGGGTAAAGGCAATTTCTCAGTAACTTCAATTTTAGCCTTATCCACCTCAATTCCACGTGCTGAAACTAAATTTCCCAGTACAATATCTTCTCTTACCATGAAGTGACACTTCTCCCAATTTAATACCAAACGGGTCTCGTCACAGCGCTGCAACATCTTGGTTAGATTTATCAAACAATGATCAAATGAAATACCATAAATAGAAAAATCGTCTATAAAAACCTCAATGATGTGCTCGATGAAATCAGAAAATATGCTCATCATGCAACGCTGAGAGGTAGCAGGCGCATTACACAAACTAAAGGGCATGCGCCAGTATGCAAACGTACCGTATGAGCAAGTGAAGGTAGTCTTCTCTTGGTCATTAGGATGGATGGGAATCTAAAAAAACAAGAGTACCCATCCAAATAGCAGAAGTGGGAATGCTTGGCAAGGCGCTCAAGCATCTGATCAATGAAAGGAAGGGGGAAGTGGTCCTTACGCGTGGCGCTGTTAAGCTTGCAGTAATCAATACACATGCGCCACCCCGTCACTGTACGGGTAGGGATCAGCTCATTATTATCATTGCGGACGACTATCATCCCTCCCTTTTTAGGCACCATTTGAATAGGGCTCACCCACGGGCTATCTGAGATGGGATAAATGATCCCAGCGTCAAGAAGTTTAAGGATTTCCTTCTTGACCACCTCCTTCATGTTCTCGTTGAGCCTTTTCTGATGCTCAACCGTTGCTTTGCATCCCTCCTCCAGTGGAATGCGATGCATACGGAGGAAAGGGCTGATTCCCTTGATATCATTAATAGTGTACCCAATAGCAGCGGGGTGCTGCTTGAGGACACTCACCAAAGCATCTCTCTCACCTGCAGAAAGGTTAGCACTAATAATAATAGGAAAAGTATTATTAGGGCCAAGAAAATCATACTTGAGGTGGGGTGGAAGTGGTTTCAATTCCACCGCTGGAACGCCCACTGGTTGGGCAGCGTCGGCTGCTGGATGCTGGAGTACTTCAAACGTCTGCTGCGAAAGATGTACAATTGGGGTTGTGGAGAGTAAGTGTGCCACATCCCCTACAGTAGGATCTTCATCCTCCGATACTGCACTATTAGCTAGACACGCCAATAATGCATCAGCAGTGTTAGCAGAGGGCGCTGCTTCAGCCACAATATCGTCTAAATCATCATCCAGGATCCGAACCATATAGCAGGCATTAGTGGGGATTTCAGACTTCATAGCCTTCTGCACATTAAACTCAACCGTCTCTTCTCCCACTCTAAGTGTCACACTTCCATCTCTTGCATCAAGCAACGCGCCCGCTGTGGCTAGAAAAGGTCTCCCAAGGATGATTGGAGTCTGGTCATCGAGCCTCATGTCCATAATGACAAAATCACAGGGGATAAAGAATTTCCCCACCTTCACAGGCACATCTTCCAAGACTCCAACAGGGTACTTAACAGAGCGATCGGCCAACTGCAACACCATGCGGGTAGGTTTAATCCCTCCAAAATCAAGTTGCTGTGCTGCTAATAAAGGCATCAAACTCACACTCGCCCCTAAGTCACAGAGAGCTCGGTTAAAGTACTGTGTGCCAATTTCACATGGAATAGAGATACTCCCTGGATCGCCCAGCTTGGGGATGTGAATTTGGTGTTGCAACACGGTGCTGCAATTTGCTGTTAGTGCCACAGTTCGCTTCTCCACAATGTGCTTCTTGGTCAGGATCTCCTTTAGAAATTTAGCATATGTGGGCATCTGATCTAGGACAGTGGTAAATGGAATTTCCAAACGGAGACCACTAAGCATATCCACGAACTTCTTGTACTGATCCTCGAGCCTGCTCTTCCTGTAAACCTGCGGGAATGGAATTGGTTGCTGATAGGGCACTGGCAGAGGCTTTTTCCTTGGGGCAGACCCAGACAGCGTCACAGGTTCAGGTGCTGCTTCCTGTTTTATCTCAGAATCTGGTGTCGCCACCTGTACTGGCTTAAGAACAGGATCTGGAAGCTCCTTCTGACTCCTTAGGGTGACAACATTGCATTGCTCCTTCGGATTTGCCTCTAGTTGTCCTGGTAACCGGCCCTGTGGTTGCTCCTACTGCATGGCATACTGTGCAACCTGATTCTCGATCATCTTATTGTGAGCCTTCAGTATGGTCACTTCCTTGTCAATCTTGCTCACACTTTCCATCAGTTGCTTCATCATGCCCATCATCTTAGAAGATCCTTCATGTGGTCCACCCTACGGCGGTGGCTGCTGCTAGTAACTTGGATTTGGATTTGAGTGCCATCCCTGGTTATACCCCTGATTATAGTTATTATAGGGCGGATTGGGACGGCGGTCAATGAATTTGCTTCCTCAAAATTGTTCTCCGGAAACTCAAGGAAGGAGTGAGGACCACTGCATATTTCATAAACACTGTTGGGAATAATGGGTTGTACATGAGCCACGGGCTGTACCATCTTTGCTATAAAATCCTTGAAGTGTTTAGTGAGAGCTGCAATCTGGGCTTCCAGGTTAGTATTCTTGTCGACACGATGAATACCCCTGGTGTTTTGGCGCGGCTCATCTTCATCCTCTAAGTTCAGCATAATCCTCTTGGCTTCCTCATACGTAGCTTCCTTGAACTTCCCTCCTGTAGCAACGTTAAGGGTGCGTCTATCTTCTAGTGACATAGCTCGGTAGAAAATTCCAAACATCACTGGTGGGTACACCATATGAGCAGGGCAACGCTGGACCAAATCCTGAAATCGTCATATTTCTGCTTGAAATTGCAGATTTCACCTCGAAGTTCGTCCATCTTGTTGTCAGGAAAGTATTTCTTCAGGAATGCCTCCTCCATTTGAGCCCAGGTGGTGATGCTACCTGCTGGTAAAGTCTTCAGCCATCTTTTTGCTCCATCTCTAAGTGAAAACTTGAACAAGTGGAGCTTCTTAGCATCCTCAGAACAGCCCTGAACCCTCTTCGTGGCACAGATATCCAGAAAATCCTCTAGGTGCGGGTTGGGATCCTTCAGCACCGAGCCACCAAACTGCTTGTTTTGTACCATCTGAACCGAATTGGTTCGGAGCTCATAAGGATTGTCATTCTCGGGCAATGTAATGGCTCCATGAGGAGCTGTATGTCGGGTCTGCATGAGCCGATTCATAGGCAGATCTGGAATATTGCCAAAAGGATAGACAATGTCACTACCAACAACGTTTTGATTCCGGCGCTACTGGTTCCTCGGGTCTACAGGATTGATGATATTACCCTCAACATTCCTCGGTAGGTCATCCTGGCTGCGTGGGGGGTTGATGATGCTACCATAAGCATCCCGGCCATTGTTTGGAGGATTAATACCGGCCATTGTTGATGTCCCAACAGTTTCAGCTGCTTTCTGTTGCCTTACTTTCTTGCGGTTCGCCCTAGTAATGCCTTCAATATCAGGAATAAGGATTAGCTCAGGACACTTGCTTCTAGTTTGCATACACTGCTAGAGAAGTAACAGCGACGCTGTCAATATCCTGCCATAAGAAAGCAAAGTAGATCAGAAAACAAAGAAAGCCTAATCAATCAAAAACACTAAGTAGTATTATTTAGCGCAGTCCCCGGCAACGGCGCCAAAAAACTTGTTCGTGCAAAATCGGCTGCAAGTGCACAGCGTTGCTGTAGTAAACAAGGTCGAATCACAGGGACTGCAAAACAATACTGACCTCAGGCTTTTAATCGATCAGACTATAAACAGTAAAAACAAATAACCGATAGAGATTTGAGATTAGCGATTTAAAATATAAAAGACAAATAAAGTAAATAGCAGGAAATAAAGGCGAGTGAAATAATGAACAGAATTGATCACGCAAACAGATCAGAGAAAAGAAGAGAGGGATATCGATTAGGTAGGAAACTCAGTGGATGGAAACCTAGGTTGTCCAGGGTTCACTACAGCGCCGTTGTCTAACTACAATTCTGTATTCTGGTGCTCCAATTCTCCTACCTTGAAGGGCTACCTAACCTAAAGTGTTTGTAACTGCTGTCACGTGTAGATACAAACCTACTCTAGTTCTGGAACAACCTGCTTTCGTCAGTGAAGCTCTTCCCTAGGGCGCAGTGCCGCTGTGCCAGGCGCTGTTATCCTCAACTAACCCTAAAGTCTCTTTCGACGATTAGTAGGGGTAGAGGTCTGATATAGAATGGTCTGAGTTCTTAGTTTCTCCATTAGGTGCGTCACTAAGGCGTCTAAGAAGTGTGTGAGGGTGATCAGGCCGCAGACACTGTTAAGCTCTCTATATCGAATCAAGGCAAGAACAAATTAAAAGAAACTAGAAACTAAATCATAAATTAAACATCAAATCTGTAGCTACATAGTATCAAAAAAAAAATCTGTAGCTACATCCCTTGAACCTAGATAAAAGAATTAGTTCATGGAGAAAGATAAAAACAAAGAAGAAAGTGTTGTCGACATTACAATTGAAACCCTAAAACAAATCACTTTTCTTCTAGCCTTCAGAATTCTTTGCCAATTTCAAAAGCTGTCACCCACCTCCTCTTAGGTTTTTGTCTCTTCACTATTTATATGCTCAAGTCTTCAATTAAAACCCTAAGTCTTGGAGAATAAGTAATCTTCATAAAAGTGGCAAAAATAAACTTCTTTCCAAAGAGGGAGTGTCCAAGTGCATCCTCCTGATCTTCCTAGATTGTAGCTACAAATCGTCCAAAATAATAGGCTGAGCCAAAATTTCCTTGCCGACAGCGGCGCTGCTGACTGTCTGGACTGTTTCTTGAAGCAGCGGCGCTGCTGAACCAAAAATTGCCAATTAAGCTCCAAATTGCGCCAAATTTCACCTAAAAGCAACCAAGGATGAGGAAAGATAGTTGTGACTGAAAAAGAGGTGATTTGGTACCTAAATGCATGAATAATGAATGAATGAAAGGCCAAAAGTCAACAGTGTGCGCTGTAAATTGCGTGTAATTTCTTGCACATCATCTGTCTCCTCCCTTGGTGGTTGTTTTGCCTTTCTTTGTCAGTGGGGATGCTCCCTTTGTTCGGGAACAGTTCACGACCGAAGCCGGCGCCGGCACCACCACCTCTCCCAACTTTATTCCCCTTGAACAAAGCCAAGGCTAAGATTAAAAAACCTTCCTCTAAACAAAAACCCCCAAAATCGCCACTACCACCATCAGAAAACCCTAAAACAAACGACCTTTGTGTTCAGCCCCTACTCTTTCTAGTTCACCAGTAAAGTTCTGGATTCTCTCACGCCAAGCCCACCAGCCGTTTTCCTCGCTCCCCGAAATCCTCCGCGCCGGATACTTCACGAACATCGCGTCCTTTACCGATTTCTCAACAGATTCACTTGAAAAAAAGGCTGATGTAGAGCCACCGTCACCTGCTCCTCCCGCGAATGGTAAGACTGGTAATGAATTTGAAAACCACTTACTGGTGGAGAGCTATGGTCTCTGCAAGTAGTGGGTCGATTTCAGGTTTGGGGGATTGGAGAGGGTTCAGGATTTGACGGTTGTGGTTGAGTGAATGGGCAAGGAGGAACAGTAAGAATGTTCTTAATTGTGAGCACAATTTTTTTATTTGTGTTGTTTTCGTTCTTGTTGATGGGTTCGTGTGTGGGTTGGATTTTTGCTGTAGTTAGGAATGAAGGGAGGAGGGATTTTTGTTGTTGTTGTGGATTTGAGCAGGGGCGGTGAATGGAGGAGCAGGGGTGGCGAAGGGAGTTGCAGACCAACGGCTTGGTATAATGGCGACGATGGGCTATGGTGGTGTGATTTCTCGATAGAAAGAGAGCAATTGTGGCGGTGACTGTGCAAGGGGACATGGCTTGTCCGACGGCGACTTTGTAGTGCGGCTGGTAGCGTTGCTCGAGTACGCGAGTCAGCAGTTGAGTGTAGGTATTGGATTTCGTTGTGGGTTGTGTCAGCTTCTGGACGGAGAAGCTTGAAGGGTGGTGGCGGCGTTTTGTTATTTGTGTTGAAGAGATCCCTAGGTTATTTGTGAAATCTAAAGGATGGAAAATAATACGACGTCATTTTATTATCCCAAACCTCCCTCCCAAACATGTTTAGTGCGTAGGTCCACTATAAACAAATAATAAAAATAATTTATTTTATTTAACAATTGTTTCAGAAATTAAATTTTGACGAAAAAGAGAGAATAAATTAAAAATTAGCAAAATGTGGGCCACCACTTGACACGTGTCAGCACTGTAGTCATTAACCTGCTGTAGACGGTGAAAAGGACAACATGGCCCGGTAAATTGAGAAGTTCAGGGACATCATGAGTGAAATTAAACGAAGAAGGACAACAAATGCGAAATCAATAAAGTGTAAGGACAGAAAAAAAACTATTTACTGAAAAAATAATTTGCTATGCCATGAGCAAATTACCATTGAGGTTGCTCGCTCACCTACAGTGGAGACTCTCCATTTGCCTCCGGTTGCTGTGATCACATCTACCTGCAGATCTTATCACATCTCAATAAAATCCTTCATAGCCATATACTGAAGACGGATGTTCGGTGGAGAACCCACCATATGCAGTTTTATTTATAGGAAAAATCACCGTATACTATTAGTGAAGCGCCCCGACCCGTATTTACCGTACACAGTAAACGCAGGCCGGAACTGTGACAACCCAACCAAAATAGGACCAGCATATAGTGTGAACTACGATAACTCGGCCCAACGGCCCAAAATAGTAAAACAACATAATTAACAAATCTGGCCCAATGGCCCAATAATAACAGAAGTATGCACAGCGGAAGACTTAAACTCACATAAACACTGTATGCATAAATGCAAACTATGGATCCAAGCCCGTCCAAGGGAAACGCCGCAGCCTGTCTGGAATGCACCAAACCTGT